>JAJHPC010000007.1:7122161-7154661 GCA_024447665.1 Juncus inflexus | reverse complement strand
CTTCCTGTATATAGGGTGTGGCTAAACAACATACGTATGCACAACATACGTTTTTTTTGCCTCACCCAAAATATGTATTAAAAAAATAAAAATAAAAATTTCAACCGTACGGATTTAATATATATGTTATAAATATGTTGGAGATTAATTTTCACTAAAATCAGAATATTATAACATTGCCATCATATATCATGAAAAATATGCAGCACTATCCAAAACATATATCGGAATAATAGTTTGATGATACATGATGGCAATGATATATTATTTTCATTCCCGTGAAAATTAATCCACAACATATTCATAACATATATATTACATTCATACGGTTGAAATTTGAATTTTTACTTTCTATAACCACTTTACGGGTATTTTAAAAAAACGTATGTTCGAACATACGTATGTTGTTTAGCATCTACATATATACATATATACATACATATATATATATATATATATATATATATATATATATATATATATATGTATATATATATATGTATATATATATATATATTTGAATTTTCATAATTGTAATTTATATATTACATTTTGAAATAAACAATAAAATTGAGATATTCGCATTGCGCGAGCATTATTCTAGTCTACAAATAATTCTCTACCGACTAATACCTAATAGTATCATTATTAACAACAAATATTTCATTAAGTCACTTGAACCAAATACGAAATAGTGTCAATTTTAATACCAAATATTTCAAGTAATTCACTTGATCCAAACATACAAACAATTATAGTTTCTATACTAAATAGTAAATATATTGTTTTTTCTCCACCGTATACACACCCTACTCAATTCTTTTATTTTCCAAACAAACAAAAAGAAAAAAAATAATATTTATATTCTCACACATAGAGCTAGACAAAATGAAAATAAAGTCGATATCCGAACTAACCCTGAACCCTAATACAATCCCTTACATCCATACAAATTACAACCTACATTTTAATATTTTTGCATCTTGAAGAAGTCAATATGCACACTGCTAACCATCACATTTCAAGTTTCATGCCATTCACAATTGTCTTGGATTTATGCCAATGAATTAAAATAAATGAAAACAATGTTCAAGAAAAATATTAGTTTTACTTACAAATAAAATCCCCTGTGTATTGAATGAAGTCCTGCAAATCTATTTAGCTCAAAATGATTTATCAACTTAGTTTTTGATGAGGAGACCAAAATCAGTAATGCATACTGTTCCCATACAACGATATCACCTTAACAAAAAATATATGAAGACATTAATACTTATATTTTTTAAAATTTCGAAAATAGTTGATTTCTAACTCATAATTTGTCCAAATTCAAACAATATCTCCATTAACGACTATTCATTATTTAATTTTAATGGTTTACTTAAAGAATAAAATACTTAAAAATTTATTCTTTCATAGCACAGAAAAGATTAATGTGTGTGTATGAGGAGGTTTCTTTTGACAACCGGCTTAGTTGGACATGCGTGAACCAGCCTACAATCAGTATCATACTGGTACCCAATCTCCAAAACCTACAAATAACGTGTTAGTAAAATACAAAATGTGTTCCAAGGAAATTTCTTGAATCTAATTTTTACTGAACCTAATCAAAAGCCATCAACCTTAGACAACAGCCATATATGCTAATATTAAATCAAATTAATCCTAAAACAAAAGAGATATGTGCTAACATTAAATCAAATAAACCCTAATCAAAATTTGATGAAATAAACCCTAAACAACAGCCACAGATCGTACAATATGACAAAATCAGCCATATCTGCTAAAATAACCATGATTCAGCTTAATTCTTCTTAATAAGACCAAAATTAGTGATATATTCTATCATTAAAATAATTAATTCCTAACACCATTTACATTCCAGTACGCAAGTCAAAACAATGCCAACCATACAAACCAATTCATATTCCAACAATTATTAGTCAAATACAAAATAAATTACAAATCAAATTTTAAACCATTTATTGGAGTCCATTCTAGAATTCTGATACTCTTCTACCCTTCTTGAACGCCCTGATTAACAAGTCAGATTATTGCTAAGAGAATGAAAAGTCAGATTAACAAGTGGAGATTTAACATGATTGTCTCAATTCGCCTCAACAGAACACTATATTGTAACTAGTCGTCATGAAGAATCAAAATTATCTCTAAATATCTGAAAAATTAAAGCTTAAGATTACATTTAAAACCAAATTACCATTCATTAAGACGAAACTCAGTACAAATAGCCAACTAATACCAAATTCAGAACTAAGCCCTTATTCAGTACAAAGAACTTCTGTCCTTCGTCTGCCCACCTTCTCATTTGTCAATCGAGGCAAGAAAGTAACTTGCTGCTGTTCGAGGCGATCTGACGAGGAGAAGAGGGGGATCCAGAAATGAAGGTTAAGGAGGAGACGAGCTGGAGGTTCGCGTGGCTTCCACAGGGAGAGAGACAGATCGAATAGAGCTGGAATTTTCGAGTGGAGGATATTAGAGAGTGGAGTTGAAGAGCTTAGAGAGAAAGAGAGAGAGAGGGAGTGGAGTAGATGGATGGAGGGCTTCGTCGGAGTGAGGAGAGAGGAAAGAAGGACTATTTCAATTTTAATAGTTATTTCAATCCAATAATATATGTATAAACACGACATACTGTAGCACGACTGTAACACGACACACTGTAGATATACTGTTATTTTCATTTTATATACTGTTTTCTCATTTTATATACTGTTTTACCATTTAATATACTGTTATTTATTCTTTGTGTATTTCTTTTTTTTTTACTTTTATATACTATTTTTCCATTTTATATATTATTTTCCCATTTTTATATACTGTTTTCACCTTTTATATATATATTATTATTAGAAAATAAATTATATATATTGTTATGTATATATTGCTATTAGAAAATAAATTATATATAATGTTATTGGATCCCGTCGTGAACAGTCGTGCTACAGTGTCGTCGTGCTGTAGCAGATCCCTTATAAAAATTCAAAATTAAAGTTTGTAAATTTATAGTACATAAATAATATATGAAAATTCAAAATTATTTTCTTTGATATATTATATTAGAAAAATAAATTAAGAATTAATCAGGCTTAGATGAATGAGATCAGAAAAAAATCAAATCCATGATGATTTATTTCGGAGATTTTAGTTGGAACTACATAAGATTAAATTATAGATGATTAACTTTAAAAAAATAAAAAATAATTATTATATTTAATATTATATCATTTTCTTCAAAAATTTGTCACCGCTATTTTTCTTATCTTTTTAGATGTTAAAATGGTATGGATTAAAATTTTGTTTGAGATGATAGTTCTCACATAATGGAAATATAACACTGAACATTAATCAAGCTATTCATGTGATATTATGACAATAATTTAAATTAAAAAATAAGATTTAATAAATTTTTTGATTCGACACGGAGTGAAAACCGATAATACTTCTCTAGAGAATTTTCAAAGAGGAGTAAAATAATATCATAAGAGTAAATGACTTTATCCTTTTATATTTTTATTACATATTATTTTATATAGTCTGTATTTATATATTTTATCAAGAAAAATAAAATTTGAATCATAATAATATGTCTTTATGTGATATTTGATGGTGTTATGCCCTAGGCCAAAGTGTTTGTGACCTAGATGATGGATTGTAATAATAAACATAATATTTATTCTAAGATATTTCATATAATATGTGCGTATAGGTTATTTTAATATAATTAAAATAGACCATGAATATGCAATTCAGCTTTATGTCATCAAAGTGCGTGACTTTGATAGTAAAACTATAAAGTGTTATGAATGCTATTCTAAATCGTCCCCTGGTCATTTATAGGATATTTGTGGAGACAAATATACTTGCAGATACATATAAATATATATATATATATATATATATATATATATATATATATATATATATATATATATATATATATATATATATATATATATATATATACAAGCTATAAATGTACACCAAGTATATTAGTTGACTAATGACTATGTTTTACCGATCATGGATAAATAGTTATCAAGTCATTAACATAGGTATATGTTAGAGACCATATACTTGGATCGACCCGCCATAAGAATGCTACATGTTTTACGTCATTAGCGATTCTTGAAACATAAAGTATTTATAGTCTTTTGACCTGAGATTGTCTCGATTCCCAACATGAGTAATTTTATACTTTAACATAATCTAACATTACCTTTAATCGGGTAGTCATAACAGTTATGATTATGTATTTAATGAATCATGTAGAGGGATGAGTGCAATCAAGATGGGATTTGTTCCTCTCATAAATGAGAGAGATATCTTTAGGCCTCTTGAGGAATTGAACTGAAGAAATATATGGCCATGCTCAAATGAATTAATAAGAGTTATTAATGTCATTTGTTCTTGTTCAGTTTAATTTGGGATCAAGAAATATTATTCGATTAATATAAGGATGACGTATTACATGCCTTATGATCGATATAGATATCGTGTGACAAAGGGACTAAATACGTGATTGTTGATTAGGTAAATCGGATCACTGATATTCACTTAAATTGGGTAGTCATGATGGCTTGCTAGAGTCCGCTCATGATTTATAGACTGTTAAGTCTATTGTCAACATTAAGTGAACCTACAGGGTCACACACAAAGAACAAACTGAAATGGGCGCAGATTATCCTAGCGACTTATATGATGAGTTGCATAAAAATGTCACAAAATATATTGTCATCTTATGTGATAAGATGTGATATATATGTATATAAAGACTATGAGCACAAAATATCATATAATCTAGAAGAGTCTAGATGATGACATATGGATAATGATGAGTGATGTCATACACATCTTTTAGTGTGAAGAAACATGACTCTTCACCTCTATATAAGTACATAGAGGGCTCCAAATTCATAACACAACACATCAACATCATTCTCTCTCTCATTATTTCTCATTCTCTTTTGTGAGACAAAAGAGAGAAAATATACTTTCTAATTTGTATGAAAAAATTATGACAGAGTGCTTTCTTTTTGTATGACAAAATGAAAGAGTGTGATTATATGAGAGGAATTATATACATCTTTTGTGAGATAAAATAAGAAGAGTATTCTTATGCAAGAGGAGAACAATCTACTAGCATATATATTATTCTTCTTCCCGTTTTAAGAAGATTGTTCGTGTGGACACCGATAGAGGCGTTCATACTTTCGACGCTTGTGATCTATTCGGCCTAAGAAGATGAGAACGATTTGTTGAGAGTTATGGTGGAGACCGATTGTGTGTGCGGTAGATGACTTCCGCACGATCTGACCTAGACGGCCTAGACGGATGTAAAATCGGTTCGGACGGTAACCGGTTAAGAGACGCATGGACAACACGCATGGTTTGAGCGTCACGGACTAAGCGTAATCCGAAAGGTATCTTTAAGATTTATTTCTTTGATTTAAGCGATACGCACGGATCCTCGGATTGGTTTTGGACAAAATTTTTGTTTTCCGCTGCGTTATGCACGTCCTAGACCCAACAATATTGTGGTAATAATTTAAATGTCAAGCTAATGTCTCGTTTGGCATCATTTCTGTTTTTCATTTTTTGAAAACAAAAATTAGTTTTCTGTTTTTCTGTTTTTGTTTTCAAAAAAGTTATTTTTTGTTTTTAGAACTCACAATAATTTTTCCCGCTTATTATTTTATCAAATATACATTTAGATAATTTTCAGTGCCAATATATCAAGTTTAAATTGCCAATATGTCATTTATAGTATCAATATAATATTTTTATTATCATTATATTATTTTATATACCATTTTAAGTACTAATATATTATCATTTTCAGTGTCAATGGACCGTTTCTAACGTTGATTTATAATTTCCAGTATTAATATGTTATTTTCGGTAATCATTTTCAGTGTTAATATACTATTTTCGATAACGATATATTAAGTTTTCAGTGTCAATCTACCGTTTACAATATTAATATATCATTTTTTGTGTTAGTATATCATTTTTAGTGAAAATATATTTCTTTTAGTGTATCAAAATACCATTTAGTATCAATAAATCACTTCTAATGTCAAAATATTATTTTTAGTATTAAAAAAAGGTCAATATATCATTTTTAATATCAAATATCAATATATCATTTCTAGTGTCAATATATCATTTCAGTGTGAATATACAGATTAGAGTATTAATAATTGTATTTCAGTATCAATATTACTATTTTCAGTGCAAACTTCCTTTTTTTTTGCAATATCAAATTTCGGGATTAATATTCTTTATAGTGTCAACTTATCTTTATTTGTGTGATATAAAGTTTTAGGGTCAAAATTTATTTTTTAATGTGAATATACCATTTTTAGCGCCAATATACCTATTTTAGCGCAACATAATGTTTTAAGGTCAATATTATTTTTTAGTGCTATCATATTAATTATTTGTGGTTTTGTACATTTATATGTTTGACAACGAAAAACGAAAAGAAGAAACAACTTTTTCTCATTTTCAAAATCCTGTTTATTTTTTGCCATTTGGAAAAAAAAAAAAAAGAAAACGGAGCCAATTTGCCAAACACGTTTTGTTTTTTTTTCTTGATAAAAAAATAGAAAACGAGGAAATGATAACGATACCAAACGAGCCCTAAGATTTCAAAAAAAATTGATTCAATGGTCAAGATAAAATTAATAATAAGTCTCTTGAGAATGCTTGAAGAGAGGTGAAAAAATAAAGTATAAAATATAAGTTAATGAGCATATAATTTTTATACATCTTCATTTATATAGTCTATATTCACATATTTTAGCAAGAAAAAAAATTAGAACCATAACAATATGGAATTCAAAATAAAGAGAAAATTCCAACAAATTTATAGTTGATGATTTTAACATTAGAAATAAAATATATCATTAAGAATTATAATTTTTTAAAGAAACAAAGAAAAATTATTTATATTTTAATGAGTGAAGTGTTCATTAACTATTGATATTAATAATTGAACATAATTTTACAACATTATTCGTTGAAACCATCTGATTAAAATTTGATGGTCACAAACAAACTCACAACGGTTCTCACTAAATCGGATATTGAACACAAAATACCAATTCAACCAATCATATGATTATATTTTAATAACCACATAAATGTTGACATAAAATATCAATAAATTTGAGAAAATAAATGGCTAAGATTCGACAAAAAAAAAATTGATCGAACGGTCGAGACAAAAGTGATTATGTTGCCTTTTGAGGAGACTCTTTTGAGGAGACTCAAAAGTAGATAAAAAATAAGGGGTTGGGGTAGGAGTTAATTAGAGATCGTAGAGAGAGAGAGAGAAAGAGGAGATTGAGGAGAGACATGAAATGGAGAATGAAGACGGAGATTTTTTAAGTCACGCATACCCAATTAGATTTCAAAGCGATTCAATCTCAGCCCTTCATCAAGTGGTGTAAGAGTGGGGTGTGATATATATATATATGTTATTTTTTCGAATAAAAATATATAATTTAATTATTTTATATATTTTTTATGTTAATTTTATATTCTTTTAAAGGATTATACATAATATGTTTACATTACAAATTTTATATTCTTTTAATGGATACAATGTATGTGGCATTTGCACAATTGCACTTTACATGAGAAAGTATGATATTTGATGTTTTATAGAATTGTGATAAAAACATGACATTAAATAATCAAAGTCCCTTTTGAATGTTTAGTCCGACAATCACTGGAGTAGAAAAGTTAAGCGTGGCAGTCACTATATAAATGAAGGGATTATAAATTGGTGTAATAATTGAGCCAACAAGAAGATTGAAGTATCCCAATAGTGGAGGGTGCTGACTCTCTTCTCCCTTCCTGAGAAACTGTAACCGCCACAAAAGAAAAAAATCCGATCTAGGGGGAGGTGGCCGCTCCGGCATCTCCCCCCAGGTCTTCAAAGCTTTGCCCCTACTCTACTTTCCTCTGGCCCCGATTTGGAGGACGATTTTCATGTCTACTTTCCAAAATCCGAAGCTCATTTCTGCACAAAGAGAGGAAGAAAGAACGACGGAAATTTTGCACCTCATACTTGAAATTTCGCAAGCTTCCTTGCAGCTTGTAATACTCAATTGCACTGGAGATCTCTCGCTTGTTACGGAATCTCTTCCTTCCAATCCTCTCTCTCCTCTGCACCTCCCCACTCCCGTCCCTCTCTCTATCTCTGGACACTCGCAACAGAGTTTGCGAGAGCTTTGCCCCCAAATCAGTTTGCAAAAGAAGATTGGATATTAACCCTAGATCCTGCCGCCAAGATATTCCCGCATGACCACATGAGACCTGCCACGAGGAAGTAGATTGGGCAGAGACCCTACATCCACCGCACCAAATCAGATGCACCTATCATCTCGCACTAGTGAGATCTGCCTCTAATTTTTTTTCAACTTTTGCAATTTAGCTCAATCTACTCAGTGAAGGCTTTTTTGGATTATTAGAGGAATTTTGCTGGAGATCTCTCACTTGTCGCGGCGGACAGAAACCAGCATGACGGTGCCAATCAGATTATGTAAATCCGTGTGTTTGTGACTGGATTGTGCAATAGTCTCTTGTGCTCAAGTTTTTGCATATCCACAGTCGTAATTGGATATGGCATTTCGTGTGGCCCTTTACAAAGGAAAGGATTAAACAACACCTATCTTTTCAGCTATTTTTGGAGGCAACGACTAGCAACAACTCTCTTTCGAGCATATTTTTGCTTGTTTCATGAGGATTTCATCGTCTTCAGGTCTTAAGTTCTTGTGGTTGTGGATCTCCAGGGTACGTCGAAACCTAACTTACATGACGGCACAAAATCCTAATCAGCATACAAATCCGAAGGTCGACAAATCGAAGATCAGCAAAAAGACTGATAGTTTTCTCAACGATTCAAGCTACATTGCGAGAATAGAGGTAGAGATTTAGGACGGGCATTTTCGTTCTATTTTTATTTCAAATTTAGGCTTTAAATTGCATCAAATATAATGTACCAAGGTTCATGTAATCACTTTTTGTTAATATTAATGAAAGTGTTTAGTAGGGTCTCGCCTACTATTTTAAAATATATATATATATATATAATTGAGCCAACAAGTCTAAAGCATGTGTTTGAATTTTTTGTGATGTGTATTCATGCCTATCCTTAAAAGTGTCATAAATATTTTTAATAATATAATACCTGATATGCCATGTGATGTGATAGGCATGTGTCAGGGTTGTGTCCGAGGTATGTCGGTGTCCGACATGAACACAGTCGAATTTTTAAAGTGTTTGTGCAATATTGGGGGCATCTTTGGCAGCCTCTTTCTGAGGAGGAACAACAATCGGGGAGAGAGAGAGAGAGAGACTTTGTGGCCACAATGCCTGCTACTGTGGCGACATGCAGTAAGCAAGGGTGGTTTCTATGTACCTTGTATTCTACTTTTTGTTTTCAGTTACGTATCTTGTATTCTAAATTTTGTTTTCAGTTATGTACCGTATCTAAAAGAATTATAGGGTAAAGATTTGGGAGTAGTCTAGTGAAAGCTGTTTGAATCTCTATTTGTGTTTTTACTCCTTTATCTGGTGTTTGTATTTGTCTTATACATCTATCTTTACTTGATTTTGTAAAGATACCGATAGAATTTAGTATAAATGTCATTAGATGATGGACCGGGAGATGGAGTCGAAGAATGGACCCACACAAGGCAAGTTTTAGGACCTGGGTTTGGGGAGTAGTCCAGGATCTCTCGAGAAAAGTATAGGACTGTCGTAGAACAAAAGTCGCATAATTTTCTAGGACCCATGCCACGATAAGTGATAGAAATAAGAATCGTTCAACTTAACCCGAGTTGATCGACGCCAAAGATGATTCGTGTGTGAGAGTCACCTAAACCTGAAATAGCCGAACACCGCTTCTACCTAGTAGTTATATCATTATTAGTTATTACCACGAGGCACAGATCCCTTAAGAAAGCTATTGCTATCATTTTCTTGTTTCAATAAGTGTCTAATTTCTGGAAATATCACATTCATTCAAGCGGGTGGGCGCAAAAGGAATGATAGTGTGTAAAAGAGCTAGAACAATCTAAAATGAAAAAAGAAGCTAGAACAATCATAAAATGAGACTTAAATCACCAAATTAATGGCACTGCATGAACCCCCGTTGCCCTAATTATGTCCCTATTTATTTCTTGCGGGAAATTGAAAAGCTCGTTCAGATCTAAGGGCGCATTTCATTTTATTTATGGCAACGGATACATCAGGAATTAACCATGCTGCCAGCGTATTTATGTTCTTGTTCAGCCATTAAATTTGTTTTTTTTTATCGCCATTTTTTATTACAACTGGATAAACATATAGAAAGGAATATTATGTATTTCATTCCTTGATGAGGTAATTTGTTACACTTTCACTACATATAGATGAGATTAGTCGTTTCAGTTTTCGTGGTGGATAATTAAATAGTTCTGTTTCTAGGAAGACGTGTAATGTTTCTTGCATGTTTTACAAGGTGTCTGATTATCAATCATATGTAAAAATATCATTGTATCATATACAGAAAACTTACTACATGGAAAAATGATCTATTTATAAAAAAAAGGGAAAACTAAAACGATCGATTGATATTTGTTCTCTTTTAAATGGGTCCATATGTCTTCATCTAAATTTTTAAATCAATTCTGGTAGACGCGGGATTCGAATCGCTCACCCAAGAATAAATGTGGTTGGTACCATGACCACCAGACTAATCTAGTGGTGGTAGAAAAAAAATGATCTATTTAAATGATAGGGAAATGGGAAATCACAATGGAAGTAATATAACGACCCTATAGCGACGGATTGAAATTATCTATTATTTTCTCGCGTTTTTATATACGCAATATATTGTTTTCATTTTTTTAAATATATACCGTTTACCGAATGAATTTTTATATATTGTTTGTTTTCAGTTTTTAAAATATATATTGTTTTACCGAATAAAATTTGTATATACAGTTTGTTTTCAATTTATATGTTTTTTAAATTTTTATATACCGTTGTTACAGTATTCGTCGTGCAATATCAACTCTGTAAATGATATATTATAAATGATATATTATGTGTGATGATTTGTAACTTTTTCTAAACAAGTGTAAGTATTTACTGGAAAAAGAGGCAATAAATAGGCCTAGGGTGCATTTAAAGCACCACTCGAAGTAATTAATCACACTGCTGACCTGAGATATGAAACTCAGAGATGCCAATAAATACGTGCATGCGACCGAGAAATCCATGCACTCTTTATGCATTTAATGAATAGTTCTTTTTCATAACTACTTCTAGAGTTGGCAGATGTCGTTGAATGTTAACCTACGGATTTGTCTTAAAAAACTTGTTATTAGAGCTTTCCCCCTTGAAAAAATAATCGAAGCTTTATAAATACCAGTGGGCATGCCCTCGCCTCCCCCCGGCAAAGATTTTTGATAGAATAGTAGATATTAATAGTGTTTTAACTGTTGATTTTAAAATATATTTAAAATATATGTATTTGTACATATTTAACACTCCTAAATATTTGTACGGGATTAATCATCAAACATAATTTTTTTTACGATATTGTTATAATTTCAGTTTTTCTCTCGCTTGAGTATGTGATGTTGGACAAAGACAAAGATAATTAAAAAAATATTATATAAAGGCCATTTATATACTAAGAGTATATTTTCACATTATTGACTCTTGAAATATACTCTATAATATTTGACGTTTATCTTTACGTAGAAAGATATTTTAATAAAAATGTGGCAAGAGTGCAATACTTCTATTGTCATGTTTTAGGGTTAAAAAAGATATCTTAATAGGTTTTAAATTTAAGAAACATATTGCTGTTTAGTAGGCGGTAGTCACGGGAGCAAGAGTGGAATAAAATGATAGAATCGGTCTCTTCCTACTGAACAAGGATGAAACAAGATGGAATAATAAAATTTTAGTATGAAAATCCATTTTTTATTCCAAATAAATTTGAAGTAATAATAATTATAAATAAACAAATTGGAGAATATTAATAATAAATAAATAATGACAATTTGATAAATCAACAATAAAAATAATATTATTTTGATACATTAGAGAATTATCTGTAACTTTTAAATCAACTTTTTATTTTATCATCTGTCCCGAAATAGAATAAAATATAATACCTACTCTTCCATCTCTCACTGAGTAAGAAATGACTTTTTATTTATTTTAAAGAATTATATGTATTTAGATTCTACAATCTAAGGAAAATAAGTTCAATATCCCGCATAATGAGGGTCTTACTCTTCTGAGTGCTTGTTTTTTAGGGGAGAAATATAGTGGGTTAGTGGGACAAAATAGAATAGAGAATTAATTTTATTTCACATAATAGGAATTGAAAAATATGTAACAAAGTGAACTAAATGTGGAAAAATCATTCTATATTAGAGTTGACATAGTAAATTAGAGTGGAATAGCCTAATTTTCACTTCCTCACTCGCTTTCTCAATAAAAAAAAATCATTTTATCTCACTATTTCATTATTACTAATTAACTAGACTACTCTTAGAATAAAATGGAATAGTCAACAGATTGTGAAATCTGTTTTCTTTTATTTTTGTAATTTTAGAAGAAAAAATGGGTTCCATAAACTTTTTCCTCAATTTCGTGGGAACAAATGGAGTGGTGAAACAACAAAGTTATTTTATGGCCTCCAATCCTTGACTATGCCCTTTCAGTTTTGTTCTTAACCCTCCAAAAATGATATGCTTAAACCAAAACCCCTTGTGTACGGCGGAGGAAAAGAGGAGCTCGCCTTTTGTGCCGCATCCCTTGCCGACTCATGCATATTTGCAAACAAACCCGTTAAAAAATCTTTATTTTAATGACATGCTCATTATAAAGTGTATCTAATTCCAACAAATGCATTTTCCAGTTTTTTCCCAGCATTGTTTGCTCAGCGCCACACTTCATTATATTAATTTCATATCTCTCTCTCTCTCTCTCTCTCTCTCTCTCTCTCTAACTGCTTCCTTAATACAAATAAAACCCTAGAAGGCAGTCTCAGTTAAACACACCATGGGAGAGACTTTAGCCGATATATTTATCCAACCAGAGTTTGGTTCCTCTCCAGAGGATCTGTTTAACATTTTGGAGACCCTGAAAGAAAGAGAGCTCGAGGTTCATCCTCTTTGCCCGAATAATGGATTAACCAATCATGAGATGGTCACAAAGACAGAAAAGCCGGTGAATGAAGATGAATCAAGGGTTAATCCGAAGAAGCGAAGAAACCCAGACTCAGGTGAATTAATGGAGAATAAAAGCGGATCCCACAAAATGTCGCACATAACAGTGGAGCGTAATCGTAGGAAGCAGATGAATGAGCATCTGACCGCACTACGCTCCTTGATGCCATGCTTTTATGTCAAGAGGGTAAATTCACCTGATTCCAACACATCCGTTAATCAATTTTAATTAGAGGAAATTCATAGTAGAATCACAAAAAATATTTAATGACTTTTGGAACATGGTTGGCGAAAGTACGTGGCCCATTTAGAGTTTCAGACTCTTTATACTGAGGTGACAACCTTTTGAAAAATATTTAAGATTTAAGATCTATCAATATCATAAAGAACAGTATAATCTGAGTGCTGTGGCCAACTCATATTTCATAAGTTCAGTTTAATTTTACTACATTTTAATTTATGCATGAATTACCATTCATTCAGGGAGATCAGGCATCAATCATAGGAGGAGTGGTTGATTACATCAAGGAACTTCAACTAGTCCTTCAATCACTCGAAGCGAAGAAGCAAAGAAAAGTGTATAGCGAAGTACTAAGCCCAAAACCGACTTCAAGCCCTCGCATACCTATAAGCCCAACAAAACTACCATTAAGTCCAAAATTAGGGTTACCACTTAGCCCTGGAACGCCTCAACCAGGTAGCCCTTACAAACCTAGATTACCCCAAAATTTCACTCATAAGACAATGGCAATATCAACACATGAATCATCTCTATCCTTTGAGAATACCAATACTACATGTACGGAGTTTGGGGCAGTAAGCTCTCGCGCACAGACCATTCCCGATGTCAAAGTGGAGTTTTCGGGTCCAAATGTTATTCTAAAGACGGCATCACAAAAGATACCAGGGCAACCACTAAAGATAATTGCAGCTCTTGAGAGTCTTTCGCTCGAGATACTGAATATCCGTATCAGCAGTGTTGATGACACCATGCTCAACTCCTTCACCATCAAGGTATATAACCTTTGGCTTTCTTTTATTGTTTTATTTTATCAAATTGAGGTTGCCAATGCAAGAAAAATAATGTTGGTCTTTATGTTGCACCTAGAAGTAATTTGCGAACAACATCATCTGCATGGAATCACAAATATACGCCTCTTAGAGATGCTCTTCTACGATTTTAAATTATGAATAATCAACAAAATGGGGTATAACTTGTAGAAAATTAACATCGGAAAGTTTTCAAGTTAAATTTCGTGATAAAGAAAGATATGCAAATTTGGCATAACAAGCTATAAATATGACCTTGTCATTAAAATTAGCAGAATAAAACTAAGACACTAACATGTACAAGATGTGATACACCCTGCAGTACAAGCGCATTGAATTGGAAAATAACTTAAATAGGTGAATCTAGCAAATGTAATACTGTTACATCATAAGTATAATGTAATGTCAGAACAACACAAGTTCAAATGTGCCAACTGATCTTGGATTATACTTGCTGTGGTTAGTTGTACAACTGAAAACATGTTTTTTTTTTCCTTTTTTAAGATAACTAAAAGTTCCTTGGCTATTTCGAAGTTTTTGTGAAATAGGACTAGAAGCATAAGAGCAGGTCAGGTATTTTTACAGACAAAAAAATGAAAACCAGTTACTCTATAGTATGAAGCTTAAGAATTAAATGAGATATGATCCATAAATTAGAAGTTAATGCATGAATATGCTGATAAAAGAATATCTATACTCCGAAAACAGTTTCAAAATTCAAATATAGAAGATCCCTAACACATACATTTTTATGAGAAAACGTGCATTATGTGTAGAACAAAAATGTTGGAAGTGTTATGCACTACAAATTACAAAAGAACAACAATGTATTAAATTTGTTTACGGCAATAGAAACTAATAAAACTTGGCTAGAGTTTTGGTAAGGAAAAGAAATATAATATTTCGATATATTTTGAATAGTGTCCGATAAGAGAGGAGGTCAGCATAAATAATAAACTCGACTAAAACGAAATAATATTACCCATATATTACAAAGTTCCACTACATCGATCGTTTTGGCTATATATATCATTTTGTTTAGTAAAAAGATACATAAACAATCTGATACCTATTTATAAAATTACGTACCGACCTAACATACTATTTTTCTTAATCAAATCAACATATAATCACAAAAACATGATCCAATCACAATCTTTGAAGCTAAACCGCCATTGACCATGCATGTCTAGTGTAGCATTTATAAGCTTTTTGTAATCAAATCCGAGCAACATGAACTGACATTGTAGCTCAAAGCTCATCATCTCATCTACAACATAGAGTCCTCTAGAAATCTCCAATATTCATAATTTGTTCATTTTCATTTGTTATTTTTTTTTCAACAAAATGAAAATATATAACATATACATAATTGTACATCAACGAGGTTGCATTTAACATGAGAGCTTGAATATATCATTTTTCTTTATGTTCAATTTTTAGTTAAATAAGTTTTTTTTAAGCTTCTCGAGACGAATTGTCTCACCGAGATTCCATTAAATAAAGAAAAATAAATTTGTACAAAGTTGGAGAAAAAATGAAAAATATTCACTTAGTTAAATAAGTTTGCTTACAATAAATTAAGTGCCTTGTAAGTTTGCCTATCACTTTTTTATGAGTTAAACTGTTCCTGAAATAGGATATATGGTCAAAATTTAAGTAAGTTGGCTTTTCACTTTTTTGTTAAATTGTACCTGAAATAGTATTTCTATATCGTTCTATTTACTGATCTCTCTGATGTAATATCTATAAAACAATTTTTATTTTATTTTAATGAAAATACTTAGTTGACAATCGCCTACCGAGACTCAAACAAAAAAAATAATCAGGGGGCAGTAGCTGTAGTACAATCACCTCTTGATTTCATGCACTGTAGTACTTCACCTATTGAAGCTTGAGCAGGGGAACCCTACAGTTTCATTTTAATTGAAAAAATAAAAAAATTTGTTACATACTGCTGTTGCAGCCCTTGACCTTCCCCCCTTAATGGAGGTAATGATCCACATAAAACAAAGAAAATAGGTGTAGTCCTTCACCTATTGATTTCATGCACTGTGAAAAACCATAAATATTACAAAAAGCAAAGAAAACGGAAAAAAAATATGGTCAAAAGTTACCGAAAATTCACATCATCAACGTGCATTGCCATTCACTGCCAGGAACAAAGCAAAAATTATTGTATGCTTAAAGAACTATATGGTAGGTCTACCACAGTAGAAGATGCAAGTTCATAAAATATAATTTCATGATATCAATTAAATAGGGAAAGCTATAACTTGCCCACTAATTCTCCCACAAAAATGTCATATACATTATCATTGCATCACTATGATACTTTCTTGCATTATAATTATTATTTTTATTATTATGTATATTCTCTATAATTTTATGATTTTTGTATTTACACTACTCTATAATATCATAATGAATGTGGGTAAAATGAAGGGGGACCATATATGCTCTTTTTAAATAAATATATTTTCTCCAAAAAAGATCATATTTTTCACTAATTTCGTCTAGTTTAACACAGAAACTTGCTTAAATTTCAACTTTATGTCAAGAAAGACTGATTAATTTCATAGTAGCTAGAGATGATTCATTCAAAAAGAGCTAATTTTGATTCACTAACTCCTCCACTGATTTCTGAGCCTTACATAATTTGTGCATCAATGTGACTGAAAAATTTATGAAATTATTTGTGAATTTAACTTCTCTTTTTTACTTAATATCATGCTTGAAACTTTGGAAGGAAAGAGTCTACAAATAATTTGGAACATGACACTCTTATTTCACAGATATAAACCAAAAACTAATAATTAGATAAGATAACTGCATGGGATGATAATGATTTGGTTACAAATTTTTTGAACATATTCAGTTCAATTTTTTGATCTTTTGATTCTATAGTATGAAATTGTTTTATTCATTTACACAGATAGGAATAGAGTGCGAGCTAAGCATAGAAGATCTTGTACAAGAGATCCGGCAAACCTTTTCCTAATGCTGCTTGCATATTATATATCCAGAAGTGCTCAATTACTGAGCAATCTGAATTTCACTTCTCAAATAGAGAAGGTATTTGTGAAACACTTGCCGAATTTACGTGTTAGATAACTAGGTTTAACTTTTAGTTTCCTGTTAAATTGTTAGATCACTATAATTGTACTGTACTTTTTTTTGGGTTTATGTAATTCTGTTTATTTTTGTTACTTGTATGTGGCCCACATTTGTAATGGATTTTGATGTTTATCTATGTTAAGGTTTTAGTCTTTCCTTTTGAAGGATTCTCAAAGGAACATGAAAGGTTATGAAGAGGAATGCAATGTACCAATTAGTACTGCCGGTTTCGATACATGGTAAATTGGTACATGTTAGAAAAATGAAATTGAGAAAACGAACAATGACACAAAATTTTCTCTCTTCTTTCTTTATTATTATCTCATCATATTTTTTTCATTATTATCTCATAATTACAATGACATACACAAGACATTCTTACATAAAAACATATCTTCCTAGAATCTTATCATTTAGATACAATCTTTCACACACATATACAACCTTTCACATACATACAAAACCTTTCACACATACACAATTTTTTACATAACTTCTCACAGTTACACACACCTTTCACAAATAACTACAACTACACGCATACACACACCCTTTCACAATAATTACATAAACATATTAATCAAATATTAAGTTTGTAATATTATTTTAACGGAAAAAGATTTGGATCTTCCATCTTATATGGCTTCTATTGGCTTTCAATAAGATGGGAGGTCAAATTGGAGGCCGGCTCACATACTTGAATATTTTTTATTAGTTTCTAGTGGCTCCAATATACTTCAGCTCAAAATTTCAACCAGCTCATATTGTTGGCTTCCGGACTCCCATATTTTTTCAGGTCAAGGTTTCATAGTTTTATTTATACATTTATATTTACAACAATATACATTCGATTGTAAATGTTATACATTTATATTCCCAACAATATACCATACATTTTAAAAATTATATAGTTATATTCAGCACAATATGTCTTACATTCTAAATAAGAGAAATGAAAGACTAAAATAGTTGAGGTACAAGTCTCATCATAAAGATCTACAAGATAGATTAATGAAGAGATCTTTCCGCCAAAAAAAAAGATAAATACCTTTATATAACAAAAATATATTTTAGATTCTAAACATTATACTTTTATATTATCAACAATATACCTTACATGAGAAATTCACTAGTAGTTATAGGGAGTTGCTGAATAAAATAATTAGATGTTAAATTTCGTTGGAGTCATTTTGGAGATCTTAATTTTTTTAGCAAATAATGGGAGCTCGGGAATTCATAGAATCGGGAGTTCCGAAAAATTTCAAGTGGCTCCCGATTATGTGGACACGTGGTGGTTTCCCTTTAGATGGGAGTCAGGGAGTCACAATTTGTGGGAGGTAATTAGTGAGTCTCTATTTTAACATCCCCCTTAATATTTTCTTCAATATCATTATTATATTTCGCCTAGTGTTCTAAATATCGCGCCTAGACGCTAATCGCCCCTCCACCGAGGAATTTTGGTCAAATCGGCCCAAAAAATCAGATTTGTTGTCTAGAACCGTCTAATTTCCTATTTTTCCGATTAATTAGTAATTTTTCCGATTTATTAGCGATTTTTCCCATTAATTTTTAATTTTACTGATTAATTCCACCTAATTTCTGACCACCTGGGTGCCATTTTTTCCGCATGCCTACCGATTTTTTCGCCTAGATCCTGATTTGTCCGCTTAGATCACGATTTTTTCAATTAATTCTGATTTTCCCACCTAATTCCAAGAATTTTTGTCCCTAATTTCTTAAGGTCTTCCCCGAGCTTAATTTTCGACGTGGGGAAAGTCTTCCCCAAGCTATCTCTTGTCGTGCGGTCGATGTGCTCACGAGTTTGGATGTGCTCTTTTTCCTCGTCTTATCCGTGATCATTTGTTTTTGAATAATCCCAATCCAATCCAAAAATAATCCCAATCCAATCCCTGTAACAAAAAAGATGAGGAGAAACAAGTCATAATTCATGTCCAGAAAGATTTATTAAACCCTAAGAATTCAGAGAATGATCACAAAATTAACACATATAATTTTTAAAAGGGTACCTATATGAATTTGGCTGGGTCAGAAACCACGAAGGCAGTGGTGTCAAACTTTGGAGTTTTTTAATACATTAATTCACATGGCTTACCAAAATGTCTCACAACTTAGTCCAATTCATCATCATCCCTTAAGCGCAACACATCAACCCAAGCCTCAAACAGCAATCAGATGGCCATTATTTTATACACAGGAAATGAGCAACAACACCTGTAGGAAGATCCACATACCATCACTGACACACCATCTTGCATTGATTGAATACAATATAGAAGGTGAACTCAGCTCTATACAATCAGTATCAGTTTCTAATGGAACTGAAATACAAATTACCATTAAGTGAGGAGGCCCAAGCAGTAAAATATTATGTTGATAATTCCATTTCTGATTCCGAATAAGATTCAAACTCAGACTCAGAATCATAATAAGACGTCAGATAAAGAACTAGCACAATAGGAAATTTCAGCTATGAAATGTAGAATTAGTGTTTTAGGTCAAATATATTTATGCTAAGAAATAGATTATATATTAAGACATTATTATTTAATCAATAAAATGTTATTTTTTATATATATCTGTGTGTATGGATTGTGAATGTATACTTACATAACATAAATCAACTACGAATGACACTTTTGGTTCAACTCATCAGAATACAAGATTTTAATAGTAGAACTGTGAAACAACGAATGACATTCTAAAATGTTCCTAGTGATACGTAGGATATTTATAAAGATAAACATACTTCAGGTAAGAAGCTACATATCCACATTAATATATTCACAGGTTGGATCATCATGTTCTGCCGATCATAGACATAGTGATGTCAAGTATGCAATACGGGTACATGTTAGAGAACACGTACTTGACTGACCACACTATGAGAATATGCATGACATATGTCATTAGTGATTCTCATAAATAGTGTGCTTGTTCCTAGGACCTGAGGTCATCATTCACCATTAGGTATGCACGGAATCATCACGAAGAATGTGAGTGACCTACATGGAATTTATTCCTCTCATCAAGAGGGAGATATCTCTGGGCCCCCACATGAACTAGGATTGAAGGAAATGCTTGGCCATGCTCAAAATGGATTAACATGTGTTGATAATATCATTTTGTATTTATTCATTCTAATTCTCGATCAGAAAAGAGACGTTGATCAAACTCAAGGATGACATATCCCATGCCTTGTGATCGACATGTATATTGTAGAACAAAAGGAATAAGTATTTATCTATTTGATTAGATTATGATCACCGATCATTTACTTAACACTACTACAGAAAAGACCTTTAGTAACGCCCCTTTAATAACGGTTTATACAAAAAACATTACTAAAAAAGGCCAATGGCAGTTTCGAAATTAATTTCCAAATTTTCAATATCGCCTGTATTTCAGAAACCGACGCTAAGTGAGACAAGAGAAGTCTAAAAAGTTGTCGGAAATACTGTACAATGGTTTCCGCAAAGAACCGATGCAAATATTGTAACGGTAAATGGGACAAAACCGTTGCGGATAGAGTTAGTGTCGGTTTCTTGAAGGAACCGATGCAAAATTGTAACGGTTTTTGGAAGGAACCGATGCAAATCTGTAACGGTTCTGTCAAGAAACCGATGCAGCATATATTGGTAACTGTTTTTCTGAAAAACCGATGCAGATTAGCCTGTTTTGGTAACAGTTTACTTTCAAAAACCGTTGCTAAAATGAAAATGCCCTTTAGTAACGGTTTTCTCGTAAAAACCGAAGCAGAAGAGATATCTTCGTAACGGTTTTATCTTAAAAATCGTTGCTAAAAATCTATTCTGTAACGGTTTATTGAAGGAACCGTTGTAGATGTGGTGTTGATCGTTGGTAACGGTTTTTTTGTAAAAACCGATGCAGATGCGCAATAACTTGTTGAGTTTGGTAACGGTTTTATTGTAAAAATCGCTGCTAAAAATATTAGGGCTACTTTACCAACTTATTTCATTGGCCGCCAGACTTTCCTCTAGCAACCAGCGAATTTCATAGATCGAAGAAAAATTAAGAAAGCTCTCTGTTATTTTCTTCATCCGCAAGCGCTTTTCACCCTGATCTCCTCCTCTTCACTCTTTCTAAGGTAATGTTATATTCTCCAAACTCTGCTTACAATAATTTTGGTCTCGATACCCGTTTGAGATTAATCCAACCCGTTCGAGATTAATCCAATAGGGATTAATCTCGAATAGTCCCCGTCTTTGGGACTGCTCTTTGAATATTTTGTCTCATTTAGGATTAGCACACATACGTTAACTGCAATGTGGTGTTTGAGAAGAATTCGGTAGTATTTCTCCTATTGTTCCCACGGGTACGTACGCACATTGAAATGTGCGTTGGCGTACTCGGGGAGCTTAGGGGAAGTGATGCCGAATTTTTCTCAAACATCACATTGTAGTTAATGTATGTGTGTTAATGAGACAAAATATTGAGAGAGTGGGTTAGGATTGTTGACCGGCCCATAGCCTGATATAATTTAATTTTTTTTTCAGATGGATCGTCGAGCAGTTGGATGTATGGGATCAAGCGAGACACAATTGAATATTTGAGAGACATTGATGAATTTGTGAAATGTGCCATGGAAGTTATGAGGCTGAGAGGTGTACGGACCCTTCTTTGTCCTTGTCGGGATTGTCAGAACTTGCGAAGATTGCAAAATATCGAGGAAGTTAGAGACCATCTAATTTGTCGTGGATTTAAGGGGCGATACACCCATTGGAAATGGCATGGAGAGAGCGATAACATTGGGATAAGCACGACTGTATCTGATGTACCCGATTTGGGTGAATTTATAGAAGCTGCACCAGATGGGGACACTTTTGTACAAGATGATCAATTGGGGGATGAGAATGAAGAAAATGTAGATATTTTACAGTTTAATGAAAATAATGATGATTTGGATGAAATGATAAATGATGTAGCACAAAATTTTAATGATATTCCTGACATTTTTGAAAATTTTTGTAATGAATCTAACGTACCATTTTTTCCCGGTTGCATGAAATTTACCAAAATGTCGCTGTTTTTAAATTATACAACTTAAAAGCCAAAAATGGATGGAGCGATAAAAGTTTCACATCTTTACTCAAACTGTTAGGAGAAATGCTCCCTTAAAAAAATGAGTTGCCGGATTCAACCTATCGGGCCAAAAAGTTGTGTCCTTTGAGTATGTAAGTAGAGAAAATAAATGCATGCCCAAATGATTGCATATTATACCGAGCAGTGTATCAAGATTTGGATAAATGTCCGACGTGTAACGCTTCGCAGTACAATAAGAAGGACGATGACAGCGATGATCGAAAAAGACCCGCAGCGAAAGTGCTTTGGTATTTGCCAATAATACCAAGGTTTTAGCGTCTTTTCGCAAATCCAAATGACGCTAAATTGTTACAGTGGCATCGCGATTGTCGTAAAGATGACGGAATGCTCAGACACCCCGCTGATTCTCCCGAATGGAGGAACATTGATAGGTTATTCAATGATTTCGGCGGTGATGCTAGATATTTGAGGTTAGGGCTATGTACGGACGGAATGAATCCTTACGGCAATATGAGTAGTCATCACAGTACGTGGCCGGTTTTATTATGTGTTTACAATCTCCCTCCATGGTTGTGTATGAAACGACGGTATTTAATGATGTCTTTGCTAATTTCGGGTCCTAAACAGCCAGGAAATGATGTAGATGTGTTTTTAGCTCCACTGTTCGAGGAACTTGATAAACTGTAGAGGGACGGAGTGCGTGTATATGATGCATGGAATAAAGAATTTTTTATCCTCCGTGCCATGATTTTGTGCACGATTAATAATTTTCCTGCATACAGTAACTTGTCGGGTTTCAGGAATAAAGGAGTCAAAGCGTGTCCTGTTTGCGCGGAAGAAACGTGTTCCATATGGTTGCCTAACTATAAGAAGAATGTGTATATGGGACATCGTAGGTTTCTTCGCCGGAACCACCCTTATCGACGGAAGAAAGATGAATTCGACGGGACGGTTGAACTTCGGAATGCGCCAATGGCATTAACCGGGAAAGAAGTTTATGAGGAAATAAAGAATATAAATGTTCAATTTGGAAAGAAATCCGACAAAATCCCGGACGGACTATGGAAGAAAAGATCTATATTTTGGAATCTTCCTTACTGGTCTAATTTGGAAATCCGCCATTGCTTGGATGGGATGCACATAATTAAGAACATTTGTGAAAGTCTGGTGGGGACTTTGTTGAGTATTCAAGGAAAAACAAAAGACGGCGTCAAAGCTAGACAAGATATGGTTTTAATAGGTATTCGGCCTGGACTAGCACCTCAGGATGGAGGAAAGCGAATTTTCTTGCCTCCGGCGAGTTTTACTTTATCAAAGCAAGAAAAAATCAGTTTCTTGGAGTGCCTGAAGTCCATAAAGGTTCCATCTGGTTATTCATCGAATATCTCCAAAAATGTAGCGATTAAAGAATTGAAATTAATTGGTATGAAGTCACATGATTGCCACGTCCTTTTAACCCAGCTTCTACCTGTTGCAATTCGAGGAATTCTCCCCCAAAATGTCAGACACTCCATCACGAAGTTGTGTTCCGGTACATTAGACAAATTACAGGCCGATGTCGTGTTAACCCTCTATGAGCTGAAGATGCATTTCCCGCCCTCATTTTTCGATATCATGGTGCATTTAACCGTTCATTTGGTCAGGGAGATAAAAAATGTGTGGGCCAATGTTCTTGCGATACATGTACCCATTTGAGAGAGCCATGGGTCAATTAAAAGGACTAGTCCTAAGCCGTTCTCGCCCCGAAGGAAGCATAGGTGAAGGGTACGTCGCAGAAGAGGTAATCGAGTTCTGCACTGATTATCTAGACGGGGTCGAACCTATTGGTCCTCCAAAGTCTCGACACGAGGGTAGACTCCACGGTACCGGTACAATTGGATTCAAACTTGTTAAAGAAAGACTCGAATTACGAAACAAAGCTCATCTGAAAGTCCTGCAACACCTTGCGGTCGTGTCTCCATATGTGGATGAGCAGCTGGCCGAGTTACGACGACGGAATCCTTCAAGAGAGGAAAACTGGATAACCAACGAGCATAATATTAATTTTGTAAAATGGTTCGCGTACAAAGTACGGTCTGAGAGATCAGAAAATACCGACGAATCTGTTAAATGGCTGTCTAATGGTCCCGGAGCAACCGTGTCCACCTATCAAGGGTACGACATGAATGGGTTTATCTGGTATACCAAGCAACAAGATGGTAAAAGCACAGTGCAAAATAGTGGAGTGACATTAGTAGCTTTATCAGGTTCTGAAGATACATCAATGTCGTATTACGGTTGGATTGAGGAGATATGGGAATTAGATTATTTCAAATTTCGGATACCCCTATTTCTGTGTAAATGGATCGATAATCGCCATGGAGTCAAAAAAAGACAAAGAAGGGTTTGTATCTATCGACTTTAACAGATTGGGTTATCAACACAACCCTTTCATATTAGAAAAACAAGCAAAACAGATTTTTTATTTTGTCGACCCGGGCGATAAAAACTGGCATGTAGTTCTTTCGGGTAAAAGACGAATTGTCGGAATTGGGGATGTAGTGGACGAAGAAGAATACGATCAGTTCGACGAAATACCTCCATTTTCCACCGGAATAGAACCCATGCAAGATGAACATAATACACAGATGTCATATTTCCGTTTAGATCATGAAGAAGGTGTGTGGGTAGAACCGCCAAAATCCAAGAAGAATAAATAAATATGTTTTAATTAAATTTGTAATTTTCATATCTAACTATATTTTTTTTTTAGTTAGACGTGTAATTTTATTCTTTTATTTGGATGTGTAATTTTATTTTTTTATTCACATGCGCGTAGTTTTTTTAAATTGTAAGGTGAAACTTGCATTTCGTATCAGTTCCTTGAGAAGAACCGATACAGAGTGAACTTAATAGCGGTTCTTTCTCTACAACCGCTACTAAATACTGAATAGAATAGTATCGGTTATTTGGGTAAAACCGATACAGATAATTTGGTATCGGTTATTTATCTAGAACAGATACTAAGTGACGAAATTTTGCTCTGTTGCACATTTTGATTTAGCTAAAATTTAGTATCGGTTATGCTTGAAAAACCGATACTAAATTGCAATTTAATATCGGTTATTTCGAAGAACCGTTACTGAGCGGCTGAATTTTGAAAATTTTCTTTACTAGCATCCCGGGAAAATATTAGTATCGGTTCTATAGAGAAAAACCGATATTAAATTGTAATTTAGTATCGGTTTGCACGTATAACCGATACTAAATGTTAGCTAAATCGAAATTTGCAACGGCGCAAAATTTGGTCACTTAGTATCTGTTATGTACAGATAACCGATACAAAATTGAAATCTGTATCGGTTATTTTTGGAAAACCGTTACTAAGTTGCCTGGCACGTTATATACTCTCCCTCTTACTCTCTTCATCTCCAAATAATCTCAAATCAAAAAATCCACTCTTCTTACTGAGTCGCTTCACCTCGTCTTATTAATTCGTGTTTTTTATCGAATTTTAGGGCTTGCAAATATGTCGGACGGATCAGGAAAATGAGCAAGGACAACATGCGAGAAATTACGTAAGAAGGTACCATCTTCTATCCACGTTGAATTTGAAGAGGACGGCACCCCAACCGGTCTACTTGCGGTCAATTTTACAACATATTTGGCGGTTTTAGCGAGAGATCATATTCTCGCACGATTGAGGACTGGAGGCGGGTGGACGTGCGACTTAAAGAAGATCTATGGACTGAAGTGAAGGTAAACCCGGTCTGTTTAGGGTTTAGGGTTTCGGGTTTAGGGCTTATGGCGGATGATTTAGGTTTTAGGGTTTAGGGTTTATGGATTCGGGGTAGCCTTATAAATTTCGGGTTAATATTATTCCGGGTTAATTTTTATTTCGGGTCAATATTATTTCGGGTTAATATTATTAATTTTTATTTTTATTTCGGGTTTTTTTTAGCAAAATTAAAGTAATATTGTAAATATGTTTTTTTTAGGATTATTGGAATATCATGGATGACACTCACAAGAATAAAATCATCCGCCGCATGGGAGAGGATTGGAAGAGTTGGAAAGGCAGACTTGTGAGGGACTTCATCCGCCGGCCGAATCCCAAAAACCCGTGTGATGTATTCAACATCTCAGAGGAAGCATGGGCAGAGTTCCGTCGGCAGAAAGAATCCGATGATTTTAAGGTATTGGATGTTAATTATTTCAAATAATTTATTAATTGCAAATATCAATATATGTAACGGTTCATTAACAGAGGAAGAGCGAGAAAGGGAAAGAGGCGTAAAAGCACAACATCCATCCGCACAAACTCGGATCGGCCGGGTACAAAGGACTCAAATCGGACAGCAATGAAGTCATTTTATCGTCTTCGTCCTCATCGGGAGTTAGTTCAGTTGCTGTCTCTCGAAGCTGGATATGGTTGAGGGCGAGAGCTAAGCCGACAGCCGAGGGTTTTTTGCAGTCCCGAATCCGGCGACTAATGAGGTCCTGCAGCGCGTGGTACGTGAATTATGTTATTTCAATATAAATTTAAATATAAATTTAATTACATACCATTTTATAAAAAAACTCATCACAGGAAACAAAGGTTCAAGGAGCATCTCAAGGTTTGTTTCAATCGGACCGATACAACGATATCTTGAGTTTTTCGATTGGGACACCCGAGCATGCAGGGAGGATTGTAACAACGTGAAAACGTGTCGTGGTGTAATCACGTGTTAACAAAATAATTTATATTTTACCCTAATTCAATTCAAATAAGTGTATATGTGGTATTGAGTTTCGGGGTCGAACACAAGGAGACTGGCCTTAAGTAAAACATGTTCACAAATCAATTCTCAAATTATGTGTTTATGCAAATTCCAAGAGTCATGATTTAAGAACTAAAAGTGTGTATAATGAAGTTGTTTAAGAGATGAACATGTACGATAAAATAATAAAAGAAGAAATAATATTTTTTTTTGTTTTATTTTAAGAGTTAACAAAAGATAGGGAAATTATAACAATTTGTATAACTTGTAAATCATTAATCACACAAGATAACAATTTTAATAGTTCTAGAAGCAAGGCTTAACTAATTTCCTTCCAAAAATTAATCAATTAATAAATCAAGATTAGGTTGAACTTAAAAACTTCCATTTTCAAGTTTTTACATAAACTCAATTTAAAACCTAATTTAATCACAAAAACCTCTTCCAAGTATTCAAATGATCAAATAATTCTTAACACATCCCAATTTAAATTTAGACTAATTTTCCAATTAGAATCAATTTAGTATTTAAATTTTGAATCAAACATATTTTTCCAAATAATTCAACTCAAGCATTATAAATTGTTCAAGAATTAATCTTCTAAAACCACGCAAAATTGCATAAAACAAACATAAGATTTCATGACAAATTATACAAAAAGTATTTCCCTACACAAAACTACTGAAGCATGCACACACAAACAATATTCACAAGCATACTTGACAAATTATTAATTCAACAAAAGGAAAAATTAAGGAAAAAGAAGAAAAATAAATCAAACCACAAATGAAGATTCAAGTTAAAGCCTCCTTGGTCGATTTGAATCTTCCTTCAATTCTCGCTCCTTCTAGACCAAGAATTTCCTCTTGAAGCTTGTTTCCCTTTTGTCTCAAGGCACCAAAAGAAGAAAATTAGATTTTGAACAACCCTAAATAAGGTCATCCATGGAGGTGATATTTACAATGGAGGAGAAGAGAGAAGATGAAGATAATGGTATTTACAATGGTTTAAAGATGAGATAATGTGATGTATGAATGGGTTTATTTATAGGAAAATTTTCCTTACGAAAAATGGAAAATAAGGGTTGTGGGACTAAAGAAATGAGTTTGATCCGGTTTTATTTAAGGTAGCAACTTGGGAGATGTGTAGCAATTTTCTTTACTTCCTTATTCAATTTATGTCTGGGTACACTTAATTGGAGGTTATCTAGCATTTCTCTTTAATCCCTCAAAATACCTCAATCCAGGCCACGTGGCAGCTCCTGATTGGCAGAAGTGATTATTCTCTGCCACGTGTCCTTTCTTTATTGGAGAGTTGAAGTTGAGTAGAAGAATGGGAGAGGAGGTGCAGCCACGTGGCAAGAAACGGTTGGTGAAAAAAATATTATATCTTTTCCACAAGTTGAGATCTCGTTTTAACATGAATGGAGAATCCATTCTGAGAAAAAGGTGAATAGAAAATTGGAGTGGACAGCTCCATTTTCGTGAAAATGAAGATGATAATTCCTTAGTAAGAAGGAAAACGCCTTTCGGTTGAAATTTGGCTGCATGCGTGGTCCAAATTTCATGGATGAAAGCTCCCCCCCCCTAGTTGCCACGTGTCAGAATTTTAATGGCTGAATTTATTGACTTAATTTCTTGCATCAGATCTTCATTTGCGCTTTCAGAGGGTTCTAGAAAGTCTTTTTTCGCGGCATTGGTACCATTGGATTCGTATCGTTGAGACCTTCGTATTGACATCCTACTTGACGTTGTTTCGGGAAAGTTGACTTTTTGGTCAAAGGCGGTTCTCGGGTTTGACTTTTTATATTTTTGCGGATTTTTTTTTTCTTGGATTATTGGTCAGAAATGGGTTGTTGAAGGTTTGAGAAGTGTGTGTAGGGTTTTCGCGGAGATTTGTGGAGAATTCGGTCATCTTTGGCCCAAGATTTGCAGATCAGCTCGTCATTTGGAGTTCACCTTTCACCAAGTCACCCAAATATCATTTTCTCGGTCTTTTTACCTGAAAAATCACACAAAAGTGTATTAAGAGTTTCAAAAATATTTTTTTATTAATTTTAAGTATTTTTCATACAATTTATGTGATTTATTGATGAATTTTTCATGATAAAAACCCTAAAAATGTGTATAAAAATACACATTACAAGGATACGGGGGCACTCCACATTTGCCACATTGTCAACCGTTTACGGCAAAGTGCCAAGGAAGAAAACTAGTCACGCCGGTTGCATCACCCAGGCGGAATTGGATGCCAAAATAAATTAGGCATTGGCAAACAAGCGGAGGAATTCAATGAACAAATACGGATGTTAGCCTCAAAATTGAATGATGCCCCGCATTTACAAACTTCGCCGCAAGATTTTCACCCGCCCACTCAGATGAGCTCCAATCTGGTGTCGCCACAACAACATCTCCAAGAACTCCAGGTTAATATTTTTTCAATAAAATCAAATTATACTATATTCAATTAATTATAGTTTCTAACGTGAAAACTTTTTTTCAGGTCCCACTCCATGCAAACTCTGGGTTCTACATGATGAGGTCCGGATTTTCGTAGCGCATGGTAAGTTATATCCATCGGGTCCCGGCGTTTCAATTCATAACAACCCCATTCCGCCCGATCATGTTTGGGTTTGTATCGACAGCGTCATCGAAGGCCTAGCTTACGTGCGTGTTCCGTGTCCCGTCGACGATACGGAACACGTAGGCCAATTGATCGGAACGTATGTCGCATGGCCTGCACACTTAGTGGAGCTGCCCGATAAGGTATTTTTACTTTTCGCTACTTTATTAATATGTACTAGTTAAATTTTCATTTCTACTCAATATTTTAAATTTTTATATACAGGCCGTGACAGCGAAGAAATCGGCCCCCGTGAAGAAGAAAAAGCCCGACATGCCGCAGAGTGCGACGCCAGCTGTCGAACGGGACCCGATTGTTGACGAGGCAACGCTTCGAACCATGAATAGAAAATCTAAGTGGCTATACATGATATTGATCAGCCAACCCCCCGACATCTGGGACTTCGACATCCCATTCGGCGAAGAGGCGTTTGGAATTGACGGCAGTATCTGTCTGTCGATTTCCGACATCGTTGATCACTTCAAGAATGATTGGCTCAACGTCTCGATTCTACAAATCTTCTGCATGTATGAATTTACACAAATTTTGTCTTTCTTAATATTCAGTAAGACCTAATTGGGTTTACTTGCAGGGTTTGTGCGCGTCAGTGCGCGGAATTTGGGCTAGACAATTTTCTATTCGTCGATCCATATCGTTGCTCGGAAACTATGGTCGCATCCGATTTAAGTGCGGCTGCTAGTTATCTGGCCGATGTTATGAAGGCGGCTCAAAATCCCGACAGTTACATCCTTCTGCTCCTTCTGCCTTATATTTCACGGTTAGAATATTTTCTTACGAATAAATATTGTATTTATTTTTCCGAATTTTAATCTAAATTTAAAATTTAATATGATTTGTAGGGAACATTGGATTCTTCTTGCTATACAAATGTCGAAGTCTAATGTTTACATCGTGAACCCGACAAATGAGAATGTACCGGGGTTGCTTATCTATAATGCATTAAACACGTAAGTAATTTAAAATATTACAACACCTAAATATATATACTAATTATTACTATTTTCTGACTTAATTTAATTGTGTTCCAGAGTGACAAGAATCTTTTGCTTGGATAAGGACATGAAGAGTCATAAGAAATTAAAATATTCTAGGATTAAGGTATTTTCGGTATTTGGCCTTTTAAATTTTAATTCCACGAATTGGGGGTTTACGGTTTAGGGGTAACTAATCATTTGTTTTATTTTTAAATTGTAGGGCCCACAACAACCAGGGGGAAGCGAATGCGGTTATTATGTCATGAGGACAATGTGGGACATAATAGCAATTCGCGGCCAATCGGGCCCTAGTACTCTTCCAAAGGTATGAAAAAAATATTTATAAATTCATTCATATTTTTCTTTCCATTTTAGATTTGTTCAACTTCTTACAAATTTTCATTATCTTTTGTACAATCGATCGGACCAGAAACGTATCCTGAGCAGGATATCGAGGAAATGAAGGATAGGGTTGTCGAATTTATTTGTGAAAATATTTGATTCTTGTATGGACAAATTTTTGTGAATAATAATATATATAATTTCGGTGAATTTTAATTTGTGTGCTTGTTTAGGGTTTATGGCTAGCAATGTGGGCTAGCCAGAGAAATCGATTGCATAAAAAAAAATTATATACATTAGTAACGGTTATTAACAGAAAACCGATACTAAGAACAATATTAGAATTAAAAAATATTTTCCCGTTTTAAAAATTAGCAACGGTTCTTACAAAAAACCGATGTCTTAAGTTTATCTGTAATGGTTCTTTGTTAAAAACCGTTGCGACTAATTTAAGTTTAGTAACGGTTATTTTGGAAAAACCGATACTAATGATTGTAAATCTGTAACGGTTCTTTAGAAGGAACCGATACTATTTTGTATCGGTTATTTCTTGAGAATCGATACGAAAAGTGTTTATTCTGTAACGGTTGTTTGAAGGAACCATTGCTGATTTTGTGCGTTTTATATCGGTTATTTTTTAGAACCGATACTAAAGGTATTTAATTTGTAACGGTTATTTGTAAGAAACCGTTGCTGATATTTGTGTTTTATATCGGTTATTTTTTAGAACCGATACGAAAGGTGAGTTTTAGCAACACAGATTTAATAACGGTTGTTTAATATATTTAGTAACATTGCCATAAGTAACGGTTCAAAACCGACATAGAATTGATTTCAGACCCGTTACTAAAGGTCTTTTTTGTAGTAGTATAATTTGGTAGTCATAATGTCTTGCTAGAGACTGCTTATGATTTACGGACTTAGAGTCTATTGTCAACATTAAATAAATCTATAAGGTCACACTCAAAAAACAAAGAAATGGGTGTTTAAAGAATGTTGATTTTAATTATCTTCTTTAAGGAACTTATATAATACGTATTTGCAAGATTATTTAGTCCGACCCATATATTGTTGTCCCCGTGTGATGGCGTTTGACAAGTCAACAATGATTTGATATACATGGAAAGTATACACGTCTGTACATGTATAATATGTTTCCTTATTTTATGTCATAATGAATTCTAGCAAAAACTTGCGCTTTGCACGAGATGTTAGAACCTTTAAATAATTAAAACAATAATTGTATATCTTACATGAAGCATACAACAAATAAAGTCAAGAAAATAGT
>JAJHPC010000007.1:7109661-7119661 GCA_024447665.1 Juncus inflexus | reverse complement strand
AATTGTCTAAACTAACAATACAATATGAAAATGGGTAGCGCTATTTTTTGAGCTAGCTTTTCTTCGTCTAGAGGGATTCATAATTATTGTGTTAAAATCCCTCAAATACCTCTCCTCTAATTATGGTAATATTTAATTTACAAAATTGTGTATAGAACTTTCTTAATTAGCTTGAATATATATAGTAATAATCATTAATTCCTATATCCCATCATTTTTCGGACTTACATGTTTTGTTGGTTGATTAGCCTCAAGAAAATAGATAGGTTCCCTCTATATATGTCAAACATGTATATAAATATATTGAAATTTGAAGACAATTATTTTCACTTTATTCTATTCTTCACTTAATTAGTCTATAAGCCAACAACAAAAAATATATCTAATATTTAGTTCGACTCACATTATCAGTTTCGTCTAATAGAAAAGAAAAAACAAGTTTTTCAGTAATCCATATAAATATCGAATTGAGCTTTTTTACTTGTCAAATTTAAAAGTAATTGGAGATTTTCATTATTATTTTCTTTGGACTTACTACGAAGACTCAAGTGAAGTTTTGAACATACAAAGGTTTCATGGTGTTCCATATTTCCATAAAATAAAATCATCAGCAAAAAATGATAATTATACAAATCTTCACCAAATTACTCAATTCATTAAGAAAGCTTCTCAGGTCGGTTTCTGCCATTTTCTTTCTTTGAATTCGAATTTGATTAACTGGAATATCCAGCTATGTTTGTTTGCTATGATAATAACACTAATTTTCTTATTGTTTTAGTTAAGGCATAGCCTACATTAAAATGTTGCTCAGTAAGGTCATTATTTTTAATGAGGTTGTTGATTCATTTAATTGGTATGAAAAGTTTGTTTAACAGCCGTAATTCAATGGTTATTCTTTTCTCTTTCATTATGCAAACATTCAAATCGGCAAACATTTGCATGTGTTGGAGTTCCAGCTATTTGATCAGCTCCATTATTTGCATCTCCATCTCCGTCATCTCTCTCTGTCTCGCCTCCTTCATTTTCTAGTGTTACCGATTTTACCAATGGCTTTAGCAAGCTTCATTATTCTGTCAGAGGAGCTGAACTCTGTTCTTCCCACTTTTTGTGGAGAGAGAAGAGATGAATTGTGACTGACATATGACAATCAGATACTGATGGCGGCACCGTGTTTGACTCCGGCTAAAGCTCAGTCATCGAGTGATGGAGAATGAGAGAATCAGCTACTGAGAGAAGGAGTGGGAGTGGAAGAGAGAGAGCCGGAGTGAAAGGGAGAGAGGAGAGTCATCATGTTTCAGAGAGGGAGGTGGATAGACAAAGGGGAAGATTGGATGCGTGAATGTGGCTCTCTGTTGACACTTGTCCCTGGTACAAAGATTTGATCTAAAGGCTAAGATTATATATGATAAGTAAAAAAAATTTAATCCAATGCTTCAAAATAATAGAGTGACGTGGCAACACAGGAAAACCATATTTTTTTTAGGATTAGAACCTATTATAAATATAAATGTGGAAAATACAAGAGATACCTTATTTAATTACAAGTATGAACCTGCGAAGGAAACAAAATTTGTGATATGATTTAGACTATGGCTGTACATGGGCCGGGTTATGCGTATTTAGGCCGAAATTATAATTCAACCCAACTATAACTGGTTTAGATTTTCTCAACCCAAATCCAACCCAGAATAGTTATAAAAAAATTCAACCCGATGATTTTTTTGTTCGGCGGGTTGGGCGGGTTAGACCGGATTTTGAAGTTTATTAAGTGTGTATTATACAAATATATATTAACTATATATAATTCATGTCAATAAAGAAAAATAATAATTTTTTTTTTTATAATTTCATAGGTATACACTATACATGTCAAGGGTTTGAGAGAAATAGAAACTTAGGATACTCACCACGTAATAGGTATTTGCACAAGCTATTTAATACTTTAAGTTTATAATTGAAAAGTAATAATTATGAATTGCAAATAAAAACTAAAAATATAAAATAACATATAAATTTGGAGTAGAAAAGGAAATAAATTATTGAAAAATATAAGATGGCAACCAATTTTGTAGTATGTGGGTTGGGTCGGGTTAACTCGGGTTCTTAATTTAAAACCCGTAACCCAACCCACAATTCCGGATTATTCAAAATTTAAACCTGAAACCAACCGAACAACTTCAAAACCCACAAAAAATGGGTTGAACCGAGTTGGGTTACACAGGTTGAGCGAGTTGAGAATTATTTGTACACCCCTAATTTAGACGATCATGTGATGATTCCCTGCACACAATACAAGTACATTACTTGCCTTACTCATGCCATGCATGAATATAACACATGATTCCCTGCACACAATACAAGTACATTACTTGCCTTACTCATGCCATGCATGAATATATGGTAGGCATACCAAGAAATAAAACGAAATCATGATGTCACAAATATTTACAAGGAAATCATTAATATATGGAAAGCATGTATAAATGCAATTGTATATGAATACTTCCTATATATGTACCTATTGATACATAAAAACAATTAGACATAAAAAATATTTTGCAAAACCTAAAGGAAGAAAAGAGAGAAATAAGGTTTCTGAATATCGGTCAGAAACCGTACTAGCATACAATTTCCAAGAATACAATTTCCTCTTGGAAATTATATGCTAGCACGGTTTGAATTCAGGAGTTTGGAAAGCGAGCCGGAATCGTTCAGACCAATATCCGTTCTCTATTTCCCGGATCAAGAAGATCCGAGATATAAATTTTAATGGGAAAATTTCATATTTGCCATTAGAAAAACTTAAAATATCATATTTTCCATTGTAAAAATTAAAATATCATATTTTCCACTACAAAAACTTTAAAATATCATATTTGTCATTGTGAAAACTTAAAATATCATATTTGCCATTGTAAAAACTTAAAATATCATACTTGCCATTACAAAACACAAAATTTATCAAATTTACCCTTTAAAACTTCAAAAATATCAAATATATCCAAAATCGTTAATTCTCCGTTAGGTTTTATTTAAAATGACCAAAATATCCTTTTATTTCTTCTTCTCAAGTAAATATACACATTATATTTTCAACCTAAACTCACATTCTCGTTTTCACACATTCTTCTCACAATATTATTTTACATATAAAGATAATATATTCTCCTTGTTTAGTTTTTCTCTTCAAAAATAATTATTCCAAAACTCAATGGAGTTAGAATATTTTTTTTTCTCATATTAAATTCGACTTTACATTAGAAAAATGAAAAAAAAAAATCTTTGTTGTATATGTGAATCTAAATTCTTATAAGAGAGGAGGAGATAAATTTGGAATAAGTAATCAACTCAACGGCAAGTATAATTTACTTGATGAAATAATTTTAAGGGTAAAATGATAATTACAATATTAGACCGTTAGTTTTAACGGAAAAAATGGATGGTTTCAAGTTTTAGATAAATTTGATAGATTTTGAATTTTGGAATAATAAATATGATATTTTAAGTTTTGTAATGGCAAATATGATATTTTGAAGTTTTTGTAATGGCAAATATGATATTTTGATTTTTGTAATGGCAAATATGATATTTTGAGTTTTTGTAATGGCAAATATGAAATTATTCCAATTTTAATTATGTAATCTCGTACTTTTATTCCCTTAATGATGATCCTAGGGTTGGTTGAATTCATAGGTTCCGCTGCGCATGTAACGTACATGACTACGGATTCCCCAGCAAGAAAATGGAAAAATTCACTATGCAAGAGAGGACGAGAAGTGCTAGACTGTTGGAAAAACAGCCTGAGAAGTATGCCACGGTGTTAGAATTCAAAGAGCTTAACAGTCGATACTATGAGTAGCCTTATAATTGAGATTGGCGTAATTACTCTTCAGACATTACTGTAAAATACATGTATAGATATCATAAAGAAGAAGTTAGTATTTAATTAAATGAATACAAGGAAAATAAATATAATCTCATGGAATATTAGAGGCTTAAATAAAAAGGAGAAAAGAGTAGAAGTTAGAGATTTTTTGAATGATGAGAAACCTGAGATTGTGCAAGAGAGGACGAGGACTGGATTGATGGCATCCAAACAAGGATCAAACACCAACGCTGAAATCACGGACTGGTTGAAGATTTGGTTGGCAATTAAAAAGGAAATTCCAACAATTCCAAGCGGGCGCGATTAGGAAGGAACATGTCAGGAAAGGATCAATAAAGAATTATTACATGAACATTTGTAAGAATCTCTGGAGATGCCTCCTGCCATCAGGGAACATTGAAAACTCTTAGAGCTCTCGTCCATATAAAAGGATCATACGTGGGACGCTTAAAGGGGGAACAATTTTTAGAGTTAAAACACAAAGAGAGAGAGATAAATATCTATTAGGAGCGTGGCGTGACAACACATCATTGCAGATTAGCATTAGAGAGTGTACCTCTATGTATCTTGATTCTAGTTTACGCACATGTACTATAACTAATCCGCCCCCTAGGATATGGTGTTAGTAGTCATATCAATTTAGTTTTTCATTAATTTTTTTTCTCCTTTATCTATTGTTATTGTTGTGATTTTGCTTATGTGCTTTAATTCTTATCTTGAAGAGTGAAGCACGCCATATCTCCTGATGCTCAGGCAAGACGACGAAGTACCGACATGAGAAGTCCAAAACCAAATCCGCCAAAATGACTTCGACAAACGATGCACGACAGTAGCATGTAAGTCCAAGGGGAGGAGGGAACACCACAGAACTCAAGAGGTCCACGTCTTGATCGGGCAATTACCCGGGGGCAAGGACATAGTGATTCACTTTGATGGCTCACTTTGCGATACCAAGGTGGATCCCCCTCACAGGTAGCAGCAAGAAGAAAAGGAGATACAACCCAAGGGAAAGACTAAGCAGATAAACGAGACCACCAAGTCTTAGACTACCCTCTGTAATAACAATAATAGATCACCCCCGCGATCATTGCACTTTTTCCTTAATTATTTACTCTTTTTCTTACTTTCTCTGTACAACCAACCAACCTAAGTGATTGATTTGGATTACATACCAAATTCTAGTATGGTACTCCACCTTTCACCTCCCTGTGGATTGACACCCCAACTTACTACAACACAAGATTATGAGGGCGGTCGCGTAGTAAACTAAGGTCCACAAATTTGAATTGGGATATGAACTTACTTTATACAACACCTGACCATCAATTATACTTGCTTGGAACAATAAGTACTTCTCAGTTCTTAACTAAGTGACTGTAAGGTACCCAGTTACAGCTGAGTTGTGCAAATGGGACAATGCCAACTTTTTTAACACACGAGTTTATGGGCCACAAAAATCAAAGGATAAGATTATTTTTCTAGAAGAATTAAGTGAGCTAGTATATGCTGATAATGCACTCTGGATGAAAAGTCGAGATTTTAACATGCTTGCATTAGCATGAGAAAAGTCAAAATGCAGCAAAAAAAAACTGGGCACAATCAAGGAAATTTCAGGATTTTATTTAATCTCTCATTTTATTGAATCCACCTCTTAAGGGTTAGCAATTTACTTTGGTCAACCTCAGTAGCCAAGACTAAATTGGATAGATTTATATTCAATCTACCTTAGACTCAACTATTCCCAAACTACTAACAAATTGCTTTGCCAAAACCAATCTCGGGCCATAACCCCATGAATTAACCTCATCAAGCACATTCCTCATTTATAAACGATTCAGATTTGAGAATATTTGGCTCTCAAATAAAGATGCACATGAAATAATCATGGACCACTTATTGAATTGCAATGCTTTTACAATGCAAGAGTTTTCAGAGAAGTCAAGAGAATTGGGAAAAACAATTAAAAAATTGGAGTAAAAACATATATAAAAGCATTAAAAAGTATAAAGAAAACTGCAAAACAAAAATTCAATGGGTAGAAAACAAAGAGGAAAATAGTGAAATATCAAACCTGGAAATGTGGATAAAAGTCTTTGCAAAAAGAAGATTAGGTGATTTAATTAAAAAAGATGAGAAATATTGGAAATAATGTGCTCAGTTTAAGTGAATTAAAGAGGGAGATAAAAATACTAGTTTTTTCTATAAATATGCTTCTGTAAAAAATCCAAATTCATGATCCCACTTTTATTATATACAGAAAGCACTCAGGAAATAACAACAAACAAAGAAAAATTAGAGGCTTTGTTTCATTATTATAAAAGCTTAATTGGGACAGAACAAAAAACTTCAGATTCTAGAACTAGTTGGAATCTCTGTAACTTGATTAGAAATCAAGCAGTGGATTTAAAAATTTTAAATGAAGAAATAAAGATGGATGAATTGGATAAAGTAATTAAAAAATGAAAAAATAATAAGTCCCTAGGCCCTGATGGGTTTAATGGAAAAATTTATATAAAATATTGACCTTTTTTGAAAGAAGAAGACCTGAATATCATAAAAAACAATACCATTAAAATGGTGATGGGGAAAAATCATATCTATATTTCTTAACCATATTTTCTTCTTTGTATCTTATTTTTAGTACTTTTTATGTTATTTTTTAGTTTATTTTGTTAGACTTTAGTTACCGCTTATGTTTGTCTTTAATTATAGGAATAGAGCGATTCTTGTCGAAGAGTGGAGCCCGAAGTTGTATCATGGACCAGGCCTCTCGGGTCCGGTCTTCCTTACCGCAACCAAAGAAGGAAGGCGGCAGATGATTCTGGTCGAAGATACATTTAGTATTCTAGCTCCATTGTGCGAAAGAACATACTTCATTTGGCATGAGAAATAAATCAGCGATTATATTTGATCTTCAGTTAGGATTAGCCGGCGAGAGATGATTTGATTGGATCTTGATTGGGGATTAGATTTAGGGTTTTAGATTAGATTAGATTTCGGTTAGATTTATTTCCTCACTATGAGAGACCGGTGCCTCACCTATAAAATGTAAGAAAAATAAAATTAGGAAGAGAAAGAAGAACACAAAATATGTCTCTTTAATTATCTTACTTATCTTATTCTCTCTCTTTATTATTATCTAATCATTTTCTTCTCATTACAAAATGACACACACAAGGCATTCTTATATAGAGTCATGTCCTTCTAGAATTTTATTCTCTAGATACACATTTTCATACACACACATACACAACTCCTCACATAATAACACACTCCTTTTCACACATACACAACTCCTCACATTACATACCTTTTCACACATAACCACACACAATTATTAAATAAATATTAAGTTTATTATTATTTTAATATCCCCTCTTACACTTAATATTTTCTTCTGCCTTGCTATTATATACCATACGTCAACTTTGACCTCCTTGTAAGTCTTTTCAAGTGATGGCATTTTTTTCCCGAATATTTAACTCTTCATTTTAGCGAAGAAATATCTCATATGAATACTTCATTAAGAAACACCTCATTAACTCTTCTTCGTAGCGGATCATTACCTCAACTTGTTCCCACAGGATTCAAGTTATATAATTTATCGACTCCTCTTGACAACCCGCATTACAACATTTTATGGTTGCTTGGTCGATACTTATCCATGCCATGGTTGATCTAACTCTGATGTCATCACTTTCGGAGTTTACTTTACTCCTCTTTAGCACATAGCCATACTTCTAATCTGTGACAATTCACATGGATTCAACTCACCCGTTACTCAAGACTCTCATCACCGTTGACAACTTCTGTCGAATTTTTACTTCTTTTTTTCAGGAATATGAACAGAGTCACAACCATGCATAACTTCACACTATCCGCTACTTCACGAGCCTCTTCTCAAATATGTAGTTTCATTTTTTAACTATGATTTTCTAACTACTTCATCCGACACTACACTTGCACCACCAGTAGAAGTCATCAATTTTTGGAAGATCTTCTAATCACGTACAATTTTTCATCACCATATTCACTTAGATTCATTAGGAGTCCTCACTTTATTTTCGGCATCTTTTATGACCGCGACTATCACGCAATCAGTTCACATCTTTCATCACATCTTCTTTGGCATTGTCTTCATAGCTTCTTAACAGACACCAAAATATTCTATTGAAGTGTTTCGTCCAACATCACTTGATTTTCTACTATCTTGCTTCATGGATCTTCAAAAATACCATCAAGTTATATACCGACAATTCATCTAATTTTTAACTCCCTAATCTCTCTAATCAAGTTACAAAGAGTCAAAAATGACATCTCCAAACCCTTCGCATCTCTTCACTCAAAATTAGATATCCGTCCACATCTCTTTTCGCACCTTTTCATGATGTCTCCGCTAGTGTCGTCTCTTCGGTAAGACAACAACAATGTCTCTTCGGTAACGATTATGAAGACAACAGACTAGCGATGCCGCCACCGATAAATGCGTCAATCCTTCTACGCAACGTCTGTTCTTCTCTCCATTCATGCAACTCAAATCCAATCTTATGAGATTTGTGTAGGATTAGTGCCCTAGGCCAAATGTATTTGTGTTAGGAAATGGATTATGTATTAAGACATTATTATTTATTCAATAAAGGTTGTTTCTTATATATATGTGTGTATGGGTTGTGAATGTAAATCTTATATCAACCAAGAATGACACTTCGGGTTCACGCCATCAGAATACGTGATTATGATAGTAGAACTGTGAATGAACGAATGACATTCTAAATTATCCCTAGTGATATGTAGGATGTTTATAGAGATAGACATAATTCAGACCTTTTCGGAAAGTTCTAGAAGGTATTCTTTCGCGAGGTTTGTACCATTGGATTCATCTTGTCGAGACCTTCGTGTTGACACCCCATTTGACCCCATTTGGGACAGTTGACTTTTGGTCAATTGGGCGGTTTTCCATGTTTGACTTTCATATTTTTGCGGATTTTTTAGGTTTTAACTTGGATGGTTGGTTGGAAAAGGTTGAATAGAATTGAAGAGGTGTGTGTAGGGTTTTCGTGGAGATTTGTGAATAATTCGGCCATTCATTTGGAGTTGACTTTTCACCAAGTCATCAAAATATTGTTTTCGTGGTCTTTTTACCTGAAAAATAACACAAAAGTCTATTAAGAGTTTTAAAATTAATTTTTTTTGAATTTACACACTTTTCCAACAATTTATGTGATTAAATGGTAAAATTTACACGATAAAAATCTTAAAAATGTGTATAAAAATACACATTACATCTGCACAAAAAAATGACAAAATTTTACGTCGTAGACCAAATCAAGGACCTTTATTTCATGTAGACTATACTCACATGGACAGGAACAGACGCACTCGCAACCATAAGTATTGAGATTCCTCATATAAAGCATCTGCTAGGACTTCAGATTAGGAGGGAGAGTACGCCCATAAGAGCGGTCAAGTTATCCCGAGGTCCCAAGCCATCATCAGAGGAACCAACCAACCGTGTCTTACCTAACTAGCCAACCCTTAACCCCTTATATCCGCCTATATGTGATAACCACTCTATTTCCACCACCGTCCACCTATTCTTCAAACCATCAAAGGGGGAGAGAATGAGATGGGTTTATGATCTTACAAGAGCTAGAATGTGAAGTAGAGAGAAGTCCCATAGTGCGGTATTCTGTATCATACTCAACGAGCCATGCACGTGCAACGAAGGAACCAGACCAGGCGAAACAGAGGGACAAAAGGCGAGTCGATCGATTCAGCCAAGGAGAAAAGAGAAAATCAGGCTAGCGACTCTACCCAAGATAGGAGGCACGACAGGAAGAGGAGAAGTTTAAGTTGTTTCATTCAGCCAAGGAGAAAGGGGATAATTAGGACAACAACTCAACCCGCAAATGAGGAATTTGAAGAAGGAAGTTCGGGTCGCTCAATTTAGCCAAGGAGAAAAGAGAACAACCAAGCTAGCGACCTAATTCATGATAGGAGGTGCGGATAGAAGAAGACTCAACAACCAGAAGAAGTAAATATGTGATCGGAAAAAAAAATGATTTGAAAAATGCAAAGATCAAAGTTGGTGCCACCTGGAGAGAAAGAAAATAA
>JAJHPC010000007.1:6929661-7097161 GCA_024447665.1 Juncus inflexus | reverse complement strand
GTATTATTTTAGATTTTATGATAGATTAAATCAAGACCCTCTAAATTCAAAGGAGTATTTTGGATACATGACACTTAATTACAAAATTAATCATTCAAGAGCCGTTTCTTATTTTCTCTTTTCCCATATGTGTGTTCTCTCCTTTCCATTACATCATCTCCAATTCCTATCTTCTTATCCTTATCTCTATCATAAAACAATATATTAGAATGCTAAACAATATAATAACACGAAATCAGCAAGAAAATATACATTGACACTTAGAAATCTAAACCCACATTATAAAAGTAGTCTATAAATAATCAAAAATATAAAACATGACTTGAAAATAGTTATTGATATTAAAAATATGTATTTGCCCAAAAAAATCTATATTCAGCATCATTCTTTAAAAAAAATTTTACTAAACAACAAAAATCATGTTGAATAACCACAAAAATACTAAGAATATTGTATTGGCTTGACACCAATATCATAATTGTATAAATATGATGCAATAGCACTAAATAGTATATTGGTATAGAAAATAATATATTCACACTGAAAATAACATATTGGAACACAAAATGGTCAATTAACATAAATTAACTAATAAATATATATTAGCACATAAAATTTATATTGACATTTCAAAAATAAATATAACTAGAAAAAGTATATATATATTATGACTTCAAAACTTTTATTGATACTAAAAATATGTATTACAATAAAAAAAATTATTGAACGTCTATAAAATAAATTCGTTCATAAGCTCTAACAAAAATAACATTCGTCAACAACCAAAATTATTATAACTACAAAAGTACTAAACAATAATTGAACTAAAGTATACAAAAGGGCGCGTTAATGCTAACATGATGTTTTGACATCCATATCATACTTGTACAAAAATGATGTATTCCACCTGAAAATGGTATATTAGCATCATTAAATGATACATTAATGATTAAAATAGCACGATGACACTCAAAAAGAATATTTAAACATAATTTCTACAAAAATAGTATTCATTCAACATCCAAAATTATGTTTGTTAACCACAAAATACTAAACACGATTGAATAACTAAACCATACAAATTAGTGTTCTTGTACGTACTACAATGGTATTGAAACTAAAATTAATCAAACAACTAAATTATACAAAATGTTGTACTGACCTTTAAATGATATATTGACATAAATATAATACTTGCAAGAATAAGGTATTGTAACTATTTTCGATCAGAAATGATATAATCGATGGTGGAAATGATATACTCACACAAAAAAATACTGGCACACAAAATAGCATATTAACATGAAAATGTTATATTGATATTATTGGTACCAGTTGGTATTATCCATAGAAATAAATTCTAGAGATCTTTTAGTTAGTAATGCAATCTATATTACAATTCTGATTATTACTATTACCTCATCCAAATATACCAATTCCAACATATCACAACTCAATTACAAGCCAATTTTATGAACCATGTTACAATCTAAATTACAAACCTAATTTCATCACTCCTAATTATGTGTAAATCCATATTATAACCCCAATTTAAGTCCATATATTATCCTTAATGACTTCCACAGAAATCCAAAATTCTTCTCCACAATATAGGCTGATTATCTTGTAATTTATTTGTTTCATACAATAAGATCGGTTTCATCTTTCTCATGAAATTCCTCTCCACTAGCCTGTGTTCACACTACTCTCAAAAATTTTACATGCCGGTATGTGAATTGATTTATGCTCAGTTAACATAAAGAATCCACTCTAAAATCGCCTGAAGATGGCTCTCTCTTGATGAATTTTTTCACACCCTGTTCTTCTCTAGATTGCCTTATCATTACAGAAATCAACAGTAATAAGCCCAATTAAGCTGAAATTAACAATAATTAACTCTTAAAAATTTATCAGTCCCCATAAGCCATCATAATTATCCTCAATTAAGAAAACCCAAAATCCAAAATCCAAAATCGGGAGTTAAGGAGATGAGATACCTTGCCGGAAAGGGAGAATCATGTACAACTAGGGAGATGACATTCCGTTGGCAGCTATAAAATTGCAACGGAGAATAGAGACAGTTTGCTCGTCTCGTCATATTGTATACAATACATGAAAGGCAGGTTGAGAAAAATGAAAGAAAGCCACGTCGTATCATCGCGTAAAGAAACGAAGCCTCGTCGTCTTGTCGGGTGAATGAAGGGAGGGAGAGAGGAAGCTAATGTGAAAAAGAGATGGACTAGACTAGAGAGAAGGGACAAAGACTGATTAGGAAAAAGAGGGGGCGAATTACTATTTTACCCTTCCAAGTTATTTTGGTAACTTATTAGTTGGTAATATTTCATGTTGGCACCTTCTCAAACTTCATCCAAGCCGTCCAATCTAAAAAACTGCTTTCAATATTAGCCTTTCATTTTTTAGTCGGGCAAGATATAAAAATTCTATTAGACTTATTTAATATTGAGCTAAATGAGCTCGTCGTATTTCGAACTTAACTCTCTCACAAAATTTATAGGTATCTTATCGCTCGATCTAATAAGTTTTAACTATTCATCTTCTATTTAGGTACAAGTTTGACTTTTGATTTTTAATGTTGTGTTATATCAATCGTGATACTAGATAACTTGTTCTCATTATTTCTTATGTTGACTTAACTTAAATTGATTTTATTTTTCTAAAACATCTATGTTACTATCTACTACTAATTGGTTTGTGATGATCATAAAATTTGTTACCATTGTTTGAATTTTGATTTTTAATGTTGTGTCACTTGTGTTACACCAAATGTGACTAGCTTGCTTTCATTATGCCTAAATTTAAAACATACAGCCTAAATTTTTTTTTTTTTATACAATCTCAAATTTTACATGCAATCTCTACAGCATCAAAAAGTAGCAAATTTGCAGAAGCCCCTACATTATATCTAAATTGCAAAAAAACCTACATTATTGAAAACTACAAAAAAAAAAGGCCTTACATTGTTGATGAAATTCTTTTTTTTTAGAGAAATTTTGGAGTAGGCTTAAATCTCTCTTCCAAATGATTTATATATATATGATCTTAAAAGTTACACAGTTTCTTTTTTTTTAAAGATTGAAAATTAGAAAATAAAATAAAAAAAGAAAAATCAACGGGCATATTCTATATAACCCGGATTGGCCCAATCCGACAAGAATAGAAAAATAAAGAACCGGATTTACAAGTCCGGAAAAGTTAATCATAGTTTTGGTAATATCTCATAATCTAAAATCCATTTACTACAAAATTCTTCAAATTATGTATCTTCTTCAGACAAACCTATCATCTTCTCTCTCTTCTTCTTCGTTTAGTCCGCTTGGCGGTGGATCTGAAACCCGAAGGTTGAAACTCAAAACCTCCATCTCTTCTCTCTTCTTCCTCTCAATAAGTTTGATTAGCTCATATTCTCCAACTATTTCATCCATTGGCTCTATCTTAACTCTTTTCTCCTCAATAAAAGCACGCCGGCATCTTTTTCTCCACATGCAAAATAGAAACAATTAAGTTATTCTCCTTAGTTTTTCATTTCCTTCTTGCTTGGTGACCATTTTATAAAAATCATTGAAGGATCCAGCTTCTTGAGCTTCTGGAAAGTTATTAGTGATCAAGCACCACCCTTTTTTAATAAAATCACATTGACCAGTAAGGTGTTCAGTGGATTCTAATTCTCGACAACAGATGTAGCATCTATTAACTAGCTGGAAATCATTCGTCTTCAAATTGTCCCAAGTGAGTACTCTGTTCTGAGTAAAAAGCCACATAAAAATTTTCATTCTCAGATAAGGTTACTGACCAATTGTTTTTAATGGATTTGAGGTGTGAATTCTCATTGTGAGAGCATGATAGACACTTCTTGTAGTGAAGGATTTTTTTTATCAGTCCCATTGATGAAATTGCAATATATATTCCTACTTAACAACAGTGGCATAGGCGCACAGCATCTATACACTTAAAACATATTGCTATCTACAATTTACCTTCTTTTATTGAATCTGACATCTGTTCTTCTTTTTTTTTCCTCCATATTATGTGCGTAAATGTTTTGCTTTGATACAACTTATGTGTAGGATTTCATAATTTCTTAAAAAAAAACTTTTCAGCCTCATGTCCAATTTCAAAGGCTACCAAACGTAACTTTTCTTGGTTGCTTGACTAAAAAGTAATTGGTCGATTTGGCTACAAGAGTTGGACATTTGACACATTTATCCTATGAAATGTCTATTCAAATTATGAAATAAAAAGTTGATTCTGGATAAGCAAGATACACGTATACATTGTCTGCTTTGCCTAGTAATCCTTTTTTTATGTACTTTAATTTGCTCTTTCTAAAAGTCAAATCAAATGGTTGGTGCAACTATATTCTTATATTTTGTTCTATTTAATTGATTTTCTTTGAGATACTTAATTACATCAATTCTTCAGCCTAGTTGTAGTTAAAAGATATCGAACCAATTTTTATGTTTATAACATGAATTGATTTTGTGAATATATATATTGTGTACGTATACTATTTAGCCATACTATATGTATACTAACCATTTATTATTTTTTTTTTCTTTTTTTTAGGAGAACTACAAGCGATCGCTTGATATTTGTTCTCTTTTTAGATAGGCTCATATGTCTTCATCTAAATTTTTAAATCAATTATGTTATATGCGGGATTCGAACCCCTCACCTATGGATAAATGAGGTTGGTATCATGATCATTAGACTAACCTAGTGGTGATAAATATAAAACTAACCAGTTATTTCATGAATATATTTACAATTTGTTGAGAAATATGTATATCAGTTGTTTGGTTGGTAAGAACAAAAATTAGTGTTCCAGAGTCGTCATGTCTTTCTTTTTATTAAATAAAAGATAACTATAAAAAAATTGAAGTGCTAAGCATTATCCCCAGTAAATCTATTTTTTCTTTAAATCTCAGATAAGATGAGTAGGCTTCCACAAGATTGACCTCAGTATTCATAGAAGAAAAGATTATATTATTTCGAAAAAAAAAATAACTCTTTAACTTTATTTTATTGATTAGTGGATTCTCGCTATTATAATTTCTCTCTTCCATATTTTGACAATATAACATAATCATGCTTATATAGCATACATGGTGATCTTTTATTTTCTCTAATACATTGAACCTAGACATAAAACTCCCCATCTACCCACTAAATATAATTAACTCTCATCAATGCCCACTAACTCCATTATTCCCTCTAATACTAACCCCCACTAATGACCATACAAATTATTATATTTAAAATAATATTAAATAATAAATACTAATATTAAGTTTAATATTTCAACATCCCCCCTTAAACTTAATATTTTATTCCGTCACGTATCCCAAGGAGATTCTTGAGCTTCTCGAAAAGTTCCACCGTAAGAGGTTTGGAGAAGATGTCGGCTACTTATTTTTTGCTCATCACATGAATTAACTCCATTTCGCCATTTTTCACATACTCTCGAATAAAATGAAATCGCACATCAATATGTTTACTTCTCTCATGATGAACGGGATTCTTCGCTAACGCAATTGCCGACTTGTTATCAACATAAATTTTCGTTGCTTCAACTTGAATTAAATGCATCTCGCCTAACAACCTTCTTAGCCATATTACATGACACACACATGATGATGCCGCCACGTATTCCGCCTCACATGTCGATAGTGTCACAATCGGTTGTTTCTTGGAAAACCACGTAAAAGCCGTATCACCCATATAAAACACAAAACCCGAAGTATTCTTTCTGTCATCCACATCTCCTCCCCAATTACTATCGGAATATCCATGGAGAGTAAAATTAACAGTATGAGAATATAATAATCCATGAGATAATGTACCTCGGATGTAACGAAGAATTCGTTTTGTCGCCTTCCAATGTGTCGATTTAGGTTCCTCCATGTACCGGCTTACCAAGCCGACACCATATAAAATATCCGGCCTTCTGCACGTAAGATACCGTAAGCTCCCAACTAAACTTTTGTACAACCTTGTATCAACCGCCTTGCCTTCATCAAAACGGGATAATTTCACACCACTTTCTACCGGTGTACTAACCAGATTGCAATCCTCCATTTTAAATTTTCGAAGAATTTCTACTGCGTAAGCTTCTTGTGAAACAAAAATACCATCCTTGACTTGTTTCACTTCAAGACCGAGAAAATAGGACATAAGTCCCAAATCGGTCATTTCAAATTCCCTTGCCATAACTTTTTTAAAATCATCAACCATATGATGATTATTACCCGTACAAATCAAATCATCCACATATAAAGCCACAAATAAAATATCTTCTTTTTGTACCTTCACATATAACGCATGCTCGTATGGACATGGTATAAATTCGCACTTCTTAAAATACGTGTCAATTCTTGTATTCCATGCTCTAGGTGCTTGCTTCAATCCATACAACGCCTTCTTTAATCTCAACACTTTATCTTCATTTCCCGATTTCACATAACCGGGAGGTTGCTCGATATATACCTCTTCTTCAAGAATGCCATTCGAAAATGCCGATTTCACATCCATTTGATAAATATCCCATTTGGATTGAACCGCCAACGAAATGAGAAGTCGCACCGTCTCCATTCGAGCCACCGGAGCAAATACCTCGTCATAATCCACGCCTTCTTGTTGCTTGTAACCTTTCACCACGAGTCTCGCTTAGTATCGCTCCACTTCTCCTTGCGCGTTTATCTTTTTCTTGAAAACCCACTTCACACCAATTGGTTTATGACTCTTGGGTAAAGACACGAGTTCCCAAGTATCATTCTTCACAATTGAATGCATCTCTTCATTCATAGCGGCCCGCCACTTTTTATCATTAACCGCTTGCTCGAATTGAATATTTTCACCTCATCATGTTGCCTCGAACAAATCATGCAAACTCCTCTCTCTTGGGTTTCGCCTCATCATGTCATCGGGTAAAGATGAGAACGGGTTTGTTGGTGAAGATAGTGGTAATGTCGGATTCATTGGCGCCATGACTTCTTCTTCCTCCTCTTCTTCTACATGCGAAATCGTCATTTGCGTATTCCAACACCACATGCTTTCTTCATCTACTTGCACATCACGACTAATATGTATCTTCTTAATCGGATCATAAAGTTTGTACGCCTTAGATTTACTATCATAACCGATGAAGTTCACACTCTTGTCATCAAGCTTGACACGTTTTTGATCCGGAATATGGGCATAAGCAACACTTCTGAACACCTTGAAATGAGATGCCGAGGGTTTTCGACCATACAAAGTCTCATGTGGAGTCATATCTTCCATGCTTGCCGTTGGACATCAGGTTTGCAAATAAACCGCTCAATTTACCGCTTCCGCTCAAAACTCCTTAGGTAAGTTCTTGCTTTTGAGCATACTCCGAACCATGTCGAGAATAGTCCGGTTCATCCGTTCTGCCACACCATTTTGTTGAGATGAATAAGGTGCCATCAAATTACGTCGTATGCCCTTCTCTTCGCAAAATGAATCAAAAGCGGATGACGTAAATTCACCGCCTCGATCCGATCTCAACGCCTTGATAAAATTGTCACTTTCTTTCTCGAAAAGCGCCTTGAATTTCTTGAAAACACCAAAAGTCTCGGATTTTTCTTTGAGAAAATAAACCCATATTTTTCGTGAGAAATCATTAATGAAAGTAATAAAATAACGACGCTCACCCAATGACATCGGCTTGATGGGCCCACAAATATCGGTGTGTACCAACTCTAGCGGTTTGCTTGCACGATAGCTTGCTTCTTTTGGAAAACTATTTCGGGGGTGTTTGCCAAACACACAACCTTCACAAAATTTGTCGGGGTAGTCAATACGCGGTAAACCATCCACCATCCCTTTGCTCGCCAATTGTTTGAGTCCTCCAAAATTGAGATGCCCGAACCGAAGATGCGATAGCCATGATTTATCACCGACACACGCCTTCAAACACGTCGCTCGAACATTCTTTATGTTCAATAAGAACATTCGGTTTTTCGCCATTTCCACATGAGCAAGCAACTTATTTTTATTATCGCGTAAATAGAGACTTTTATCTATCATGTAAACGGAATAACCCTTCTCCAATAATTGCCCAAGACTCAAAATATTACTTCTCATATCCGGAACATAATACACGTTAGAGATACACCGTTGACTACCATCTTTCAATTGAACCAACAATTTTCCTTCACCTTTCACCTTCAGTTTTGACGCATCACCAAAAGATACATTTCCATTCACATTCTCATCCATCTCGACAAACATACTCTTGTAACCGCACATGTGATTACTCGCGCCCGTGTCCAAATACCACATGCAACTTTTCTCCGGATCGACCTCTTTGCACGCCAATAACACCACATCTTCACTTTCGTTTTCTCGATTCACGAAATTCACTTTCTCCTCAACCTTCTTATTTCGACACTCGAATGCATAATGACCGAATTTGTCACAATTATAGCATTTTACATCTTTTTTACACTCCGCCGCATAGTGACCATACTTCTCACATTTGTAACATCTTTTATCGAATTTGTTAAATCCACCTCTTCTACCTCGTCCACGACCGCCATGAAAATTAGAAGCTTGTTCTTCCCACTTTTTCTCTTCATTTTCTCCTTCACGACCACGACAATAGGCACGACCACGAACTCGATCACGCCATTGTTGACCTCTATTTTTCTTGTCACCAGATATCGACACCTTCGCTTGGAGTGCTTCCTCCAACTTCTCTTGCTTCTTTTTCTTTTTTCTCGCTTCGTGAGCTTCCAACGAGCCCGTCAACTCATCCACCGTCACTTCGTCCAAATCTTTTGACTCCTCAATCGCGCACACAACATTTTCGAATTCGTCAGTCAAAGACCGAAGAATTTTCTCCATAATCCGCTTGTCACTTAGAGTCTCACCATTACTCTTGATTTGATTGGCAACGGTAATAACTCTCGTAACATAGTCGGAAACTCCCTCCGACTCCTTCATCTTCATCGCCTCGAGTTCTCCTCGAAGCGTTTGTAGGCGAACTTGCTTTACTCGCTCGGCTCCTTTGTAAGCCGTTTGGAGAATTTTCCATGCCTCCTTTGAATTTTGTGCACCGGCTATTTTTTCGAAAGCTGATTCATCGACCGCTTGGTAGAGGTAATAGAGCGCCTTCTTATCCTTCTTACGACTTTCCTTCAACGACTTCAATGCTACGCCTTTCGTTGGAGTTGGATCCGGTTCGTCATAACCAGTCTCCACTATTTCCCATAGATCCTCCGATCCGAGAAGCGCCTTCAATTGGATACTCCAATTCTCGTAGTTTGTCTTCGTAAGACGAGAAAAACTCGATTGTCCAGTCGTCGTGTTCACCATGGCTCTGGTACCACTTTGATAGAAGAAAAGATTATATTATTTCGAAAAAAAAAACTAACTCTCTAACTTTATTTTATTGATTAGTGGATTCTCTCTATTATAATTTCTCTCTTCTATATTTTGACAATACAACATAACCATGCTTATATAGCATACATGGTGATCTTTTATTTTCTCTAATACATTGAACCAAGACATAAAACTCCCCATCTACCCACTAAATAAAATTAACTCTCATCAATGCCCACTAACTCCATTATTCACTCTAATACTAACCCCCACTAATGACCATACAAATTATTATATTTAAAATAACATTAAATAATAAATACTGATATTAAGTTTAATATTTCAAGAAATATGTAATCTTTGAGCAGCAATTAGGAGACAGAAAATGATTAAAAATTGGGCAAATAATCGGTTAACCAATGCCCAGTTCATCCAAGTGATGATATTAATTAGAGGATAAAAAGTACCATTAATTAACATACAAGATTTTTGTAGCTACAATATGTTACTATGTTCCTTTATGTGACGTGGATTTTTGAAAAATCAAGTTTCTCATGTACTGCTTACCAGATATCTTTTCTTGTTGGATTTGTCGAAAATATTTATTATGTGTCATATATGCATATTTATGCCAATATAATAACAAATATTGTATATATACACATTTGTTTGCTGAAAAATGAATGTATATATTCTTGAACATCATATTAAAAATGAAATCACATACCACTTATGTTGTGCGGAGCCTTCAAAAATCCGGCCGTGTCCGTATCGGACACGACGCTCCTCGGACACACCACGTGCCGTGTCAAATATTTTATTATTAAAAATTATGAGGACACTTCTCAGATACGTGCATTGGACTTGTTGACATAATTATTGCAGTATATTATCCTCTTATTTTAGAGACTAATTCATTTTACTTTTCTATTCCAGTAATTGTGGGACTACACATTTAAAGTAAATTTTGATTATTTAGTACCAAGTTTCCATATACAAACATATAAAATGTCAAATATCTTTTATGCACGTATTAAAGTATGACTTCAGATGTTATATATATTGTATCAATTATAAAATATTACGTATAACTTACTAATTATAAGGTAAAAATATTATGTATAATCTTTTAAAATAAAATAAAATTGACATAAATAATATATATAATAATTAAATTATATATTTTATTCATAAAAATAATATAATAACATATATATAAAACGTGTCGTGTCCTAATGAATTTTGAGATTTGTCGTGTCGTCGTGTCTATGTCGTGTCAGACATGACATCTGTGTTCGTGTCTGTGTAACATAGCATACCACACAATATATATAACTAAACTAAACAAACCTTTTGGTTGAAGCACGAAATTTCTTAATCAATGACCTCAAAAAAAAAATTTAATTAATTGCAGAGAGGTTGAATTTCTCGCATTTCTATTAATCAATCTTCAGTTAGGAACGCAACTATTCCTGATTATAGAGAATATAAAATATCATCAGGCAAAGACACCGTTACAAAGGCAATCAAACGGATTACAAAACAAAACAAAATTAAAATGAAAGAGATGGATAAAGATTAGACGATCCAAAGGCAGTCAAGCTCTTCAGTCACAAGGTGTCAATCATGACCTCAAAACTTCACAAGGTATGCTAAATAGATACCACCTTATTAGTAAAATATTATGTCATGCTAATAAAGTTGTAGGTTATACCCACTTACCGTATACAATCTTATAAATCATTTAATTTTTTGTAAGAAAAGATATAAACCGTAGATATATCTTTAAATCCGTAACTTATTTGCTGGCAATCAATGTAAACCGGACGATGACAAAATAAACCATATTTTTTTTTATTCAGATGCAAATCCCCTTGATAGAAAGCAATTAACATTGTAAGGATTACAAGCAACTTGATCAATAGAAGCAAAAAACTTAAAAGAAAGAAAGAAGAAACATAATAAAGCAAGGAGAAAAGGACTCCCTCGACTTGAACAGCATAACTAAAACTCAAATCTCGGAAATATACTATCGCTATAGTAGAACTCGAAAGAACAACTTACCACATGAATCCTTAAGATTTCCCTACCATGGACAAAAAAAAACTTTATCTTTTAAATAGCATTTATTTTGAAAAATAATTCATCATATAGCACAGTTTTGAAAATAATTTAGGCACTAGCACTTCCGCCAGAGCCTCTGATGAAACTGTAGTGGTTCCGCTAGAGCCTCTGGCGAAATTATCCATTTTTTCATTTTTGTTGATCCCAGCCATTTGGCAGCCTTAAACACGATTATTTAAGGAACTCTGGCGGAACTGCGTAAATTTATTTTTTCTAGTTAAACTCTAAAATTAGAAAGCCAATTAGCTCAAAACATTACAAATTCGGCGGTGAATAGTAACTTTTTTTTGGGCTAAACTTTCATGCCTGTTTAGAGGCAAAAAATATATAAAATAGGTTGTTCCGCCATAGGGTCTCGCGGAACTTCTGAATTCATAATTTTTTGAGCTAATTGGCCTTCTAAATTAAGAGTTTAACTTGAAAAAAGAATTTTACGTAGTTCCGTCAGAACCTCTGGCGGAACTGCCGTTTTTCCTTGATTAATCGTGTTTAAGGGTGCCAAATAGTCGGGATCAACAAAAATGAAAAAAAAAATGAATAGTTCCGCCAGAGCCTCTGGCGGAAGTGCTAGTGGCTGAATTATTTTCAAAACAATGATATTTGATGATTATTTTCCAAAAAAGTGCTATTTAAAAAAAAATCGGACGAAGACAGGGGATGGCAAGTAGGGGCCTTGACCCCCCAAGCTTGGTGTTTTTTATTTGTTATACTTCTTAAATAATATGATAATTGTATTGGGAAAGTAGTAGCCATGTGCGTTACATGCGCAGCGAAATCTACGGCTTCAACCCTCCCTAAGATTATCGTTAAGGGAATAAAAGTACGAGATTAACTATTAAATTTATACATCGGATCTTTCTGATCTGGGAAATTATAGCGGATGTAGATGTAACGCACCGTTACTTTTTCATTTAATGCACTAGGGGCATTTTGGTTATTTCATAATTTTGAATGTATCAATAAATTTTATTTTTATTTCATTAAATTATTTACTTTAAAATATAAAGTTTAGAAACGGATTTCATTTAAAATAGAGTTTCTTATAAAAATATGTATTTAAGGAATTTTATTATGGACTATTTAATTAAATTATGCATCAGTAACTCCTCTGATTATTTCCGTATCATCTTATATTCCCCTTAAAATCAACCCTAATGTTCCAGAATATTCTGCAATTAATTCGGATTTATTCCTCCTTTTATTTCTTTGTAAAATTCCAAATAATTTCCTTCATTTCGGATACTGGACAAAAGGCTACAGTGACTAAGTCTTGAAAAATCCCTACGAACCCTAGGCATAGCCTAACTATTTAAATACACCTCATTCCCTTCTTTTTCTCATCTGGATATTAAAAACTGTAAAATTGGGAAATCAAATATGGGAAACAGGGAACTGAATTTCGTGTCAGAAAAGTTGGGATTTCAATTGCTGGTTCGGATCTGTCCAGATCCGGATTTCATAAAATTGGGAAATAAAATCTTGAATATTGTTTTCTTGATATCTCTTAAACCGTAAACCTGTTTTTAGCAAATAAATAATCGATTTTTATTGTTTTGACGTGAGGAATCTGATGGTACTATCTGTTTCAGCTTTTGACCTTTAAGTTTTGCATATGCATTCATGGCATATAGGATTGTGTGTTCTTTGTTGTTTGTGTATGTTGAAGTAGTGATTAAGTTGAGTATTTCGATTTAGTTATCAGCATCTTAGAGGATGATCTTGAAGAAGACATTTCAGTTGACGAGGAGGCAGAAGTGCTAGCAGCACAAAAGTGAAGTGACATATTGGTTAGTTAATAGCTTTATCAGGTAAGGAACTTTATTTTGCTCTCCTATAGTTCTGCTTTGACCTTTGAAATAGGATTCACAAATTTAGTCCAATTTGATATTCCTTTTGGATAATTGAACATAAGAATCTCGTAATGGGAATGCGACTATCATTTTATATATTAGGGACTATGTAGCCCCAATTAAATATTATATTTATTTTCAAAATGTTTACGACGGGATTTGGGAAAAGAATATTTTAGCTAATTAAAATGAAAGACAGGAGAAGAGAAGAATAAGAAGAAAAGACCAGATCTGGGCCATAACCTGAGTGATATCTTAGGAGCGGTAATTAGTGCGAAAGGACCTACCCCAAGACAGTAATTCTGCGACTCCGTTCGGGTCTAATTGTTCCGACGCGCACAACTGTTGGATCTAGCCCAAACAGTAATTTTGGGACTCCGACTGGATACTAAATGAAAAGAGGAAAGAGAAATTAATTTAATTAAAGGTATAGTTGACAAGATATTTTATTATAAATTACTATATATATATATATATTATATATATTACAAAAAGATTTTGGGATTTATGGAAGTTCTTATTGCGAGATTCAGGGAATTAGTATTGATCAGTAATTAGATTCACCTATAGGAGATTGGGCTTCGTTTTGTTCTTTTATCCCTTACAGAGTACCTCTGTACTCATTTCTTTTGTTATTTATTTGTTTCGCCCAGGTGGATGTTAGCTTTGGAGTTAGGGATTTTGAGAGATGACTATCTTCATCCTTATTTTTTATTTCTAGTTATTTTATTTAGTTGGAGACTTATAATTATCTAAGTACTAGAAATGTATTTTGGTTTAGACATTATTTAATAATTGATTTCAGAATAAATATTGAAGTTTAATGAAATAATTATGTTTTTTTTTGTTCTATGCGAATGATTGTAATGAATGCCTTCTGTGTTTATGGACTATGGCGGTTGTCACTTTCCAAACCCATAAATGGTTTTGGAGTGTGACAGTAGGTCTGAACTGCTACGCCTCGCTTTCTTCTCCTTCGTGCTCCTAAGGCGCGACTCGAACGAACTCCTTGATTCTCCTAGGTAAAAGAAACTGATCGCTCGCTAGTGTTCAAAACAGAATACCTCTACTCGTATCCACGTCGAACTTCAGACGCACGGAATAACCAGACTCGGCTAGACGAGTCCGAAAATACTTTCCAAAAATAACTCAAAACTTTTTCTCTCTATTTCTGTGTATTACGACTTCTAAAGCTTGAGTATTGTCTATCTAATAGAGAGGGACTACCCTTCTATTTATACTAGAGAGAGAGAGAGACGAACGATTGCTCAGTTATCATAATTAACTATCCTAATCTGCGCCTATTCCATTGCCAACAGAATAGGTATTTCCTTAGCAGAATACTTGGCAGCTAAGGTTATTACAGTTTGCATATCTATTCCGTTGGGAACGGAACTATTCCGTTCCCAACGGAATGATGATATTTTGTTTAATCAATTATCCAATAATTGATTATTTCGTTCACTAATTTATACATCATATGTATAACTGTTTTTGAGGTATTTTCATCCCGTACGAATGGAGTTCATTGTGTGACCGCGTAGGTTCCATTTAATGCCGGCAACGATCTTCTAAAGATCGTAAGTCATGACTAACCTCTAGACTCATGTCATGACTACCCATGTTAAATGAAATGATCAGCAATCATAAACCTATCTAAATAGACGTTTGCTTATTCCTTTTGTTCTACGATATATGTCTTGATCACAAGGCACGGTAATATGTCATCCTTGAGTTTTATCAAAGTCTCTTTCCTGATCAAGAATTAGACTCAATAAATACAAAATGGTATTAACAACACATGTTAATCCATTTTGAGCATGACCATGCATTTCCTTCTATCCTAGTTCACAGAGATATCTCCCTCTTGACGAGATGAACAAATTCCATCTTGGTCACTCACATTCCTCGTCATGATTTAGTGCATACCTAATGATGACCCTAATGATAATCCCATTACAGATGACGTATGATCATATTAAAGTATGCAGTTCCACATACAGGAATTCATGGCGACCTCAGGTCGTTGGAACAAACACACTATACATATGAGAATCACTAATGATATATACCATGTATATTCTCATAGTGTGGTCAGTCAAGTACGTGTTCTCTAACACGTACCTATATTCCAGACTTGACATCCCTATGTCCATGATCAGCAAACCATAATCATTCAGTCTGCGAATATACTAGTGTGGTTATGTAGCTTCATACCTGAAGTATGTTTATCTTTATAAACATCCTATATATTAGTAGGGACGGTTTATAATGTCATTCGTTAGTTCATTATTCTACTATCAGAATTATGTATTCTGATGACGTGAACCCGAAGTGTCATTCATAGTCGACCTAATATATGTAAATATATTAGTGACCCATACACTCATTCATATATAAACTGAATAAAAACGTTTCTTATAATCTAATCTCTAGTCCAACACTTTGGCCTAGGGCATAATTCCTTCAAATTGAATATTGTCTTTATTTACTAAATTTCATAATAAATAATACTCCAAGTGCACCAACATTTATATTATTGATGAGTGCTTGAAGAGACAACACAACAATCATACTTTACTTTCGTTTGAATAAAATCATGTAATGAGATGAGTTACTATGATTTCAAATTTATGGCTTGAGAAATAATATTCTGTTACATATGTGCACTAAAAAAAATCTTATTGAGTGTCTAATATTGTGTTTCTGCACTCTAAAATTATTTTTGGAATAATGTGTCTAAAAACACAATACACATTTATATAATTATCTTTTTAAACATACAAAACACATTTACATGTTAAAATACCCATTTTGTAAACACAAAACATTATTTTTCGGAATAAATGTTTCATTCTTACAATGCAATAATTTTTAGATACAATATGTTTTGTGTAACTAAACATTCTTTTCATTGATATACATCATACATATATGTAATATTCATTGTTTTAGTAGGATGTATTAAATTTTTCTTATGTTTATATACAATAAAAAAATTTGATATTTACAAGTAAGTTTAAAGCCAAGTAACATAATTTCCGCCCCCTCCATCAAAACGTTCTGGCTCCGTCCCTGTTCCCTATGACAAGATAAGTCGGATCATTCATTCGGTGTTTCCATTATACACAGTATGACTTCCTTAACTACTCTCCATTGCGACAGTGTGATAGCATTTGGATCTTCCAGGAATGCGATGTGATAATGCGCAACTATGAAACTTAGGATTAGAGAGTATTCTGATTCAATCTCTATTTATCTTGATTTGTTTATTTTTAATATTACGTATTGCACTAAATCAGCACCTAGGTTGCGGTGTTAGTAATCTATCAAATTAGTTGATATATTATTGAGCTATCTCTTTTAGTTCATTGCAATGATCTATATTGTGTGATTTAACTCTTATTTCAAATGTGCTGACACAAGGTTAGAATTTCAAGCTCTTCCCGAGTGGTATCTCATTGATGGCTCGGCCCCTCCGGAAGAGAACTTTCTTCGCCTTCCACCTAAGCTGCGCATGAAATGGCCCAAAGCCAATCCCAGGGAACAATAAAGCTTCATAGGGTCTTTCTGTCCAGGTGCAGGTAGTCTGCATCTTCACAGACATGTCCATTTCATCGAAAAGTGCAACAGTTCTTAATACTTTGGCGAGTAGGCGAGAAGAACTGAGATGAAAAGTGAAAAGTCAGACCCATGTATTAGACCTACACCAGCAAAGCACAAAAGTAGCTGAAAATTTTAGGGGATCAAGAAAAGCCAGAGAGACCAAAGAGTTCGCATCTCGGTCGGGTAGTTACTTGGGGGTGCATACACTGTGATTCACTGCAACGGCAGGCTTCGCGATACAAGAGTGGATCCCCCTCACAATCAAGAACAAGAAATAGAAGAGAAGTAATCCAAATGAACAACTAACGAGATAGACAAAACCACCAAGACATAGACTCTTCTCTAACAGACCAACACTACCGATACCCCCGCACGAGTAGTCACAACATGAAAACCAACAAAATATTATTAGGTTTGAATTGCTAAACTAAATCCTAGTTCAGTAGTCCACATTTAACCTCCTTGCGGATCAACATAATTAGTTTTTCTTTTCTTCTTTTAAAAATAATAATTCATAATAAAACAATGTATTTCTTTTGTTAAAATCTATAAATCAAAAATTTTGAATTTGTCTTTATTTTGAATTCCATGTTGTTATTTTTACAATCTAAATTTGTTTCAATCGTCAGATAATAAGATACGACAACTCTTAAGACAATGATTAATTATTGATTTTCTCTAATTGCTATTTATTTGTATATTTTTTTGTGTTGTTATTTTACAACTACTTTTAGGTTTTTTTAGAGGGCAACATCATCTTGCATTGATGTCATGTATTATTGTCATTCGTTAGATTGATGATTGACCAATTCCATCTAATAATTATATATCATATGAGATAAAATGCATTTGTAGACTTTTATGTGTGAATACTTTACATCTAATTGTTTTCATTTCTAGAAAGCTACATCACTTTATATCGATTTCACCTAATTTAATATATGTCATTTGAAATTAAATATAAATAGAAGATACAAAGTTCACATATCAAAACACAATTATATTTTTTTTTCCTAAAAATATAGTAATTCTTAATTAAATGTAATATTTCTCATGTTAAATTTTTTTTATATAAATTTGTTTGAATATTCTCTTTGTTTTGAACTTCATATTGATATGGTTATATATTAATTTTTCTCTTACTTAAGTCTGTGTATGTTGAATATATAGAAAAATATGTGTAAATATTATGTAAGAGAATATATGTAATACTATTAAAATTAAATAAATAATCTATTAAAATTCAATGTTATAAACTACTTTTATTTATTATTAATAATAAATTCATGAAACAAAGTAGTATATAGCGGACTTCTCCTAGAATGTATTTTTATCAAAGAAATTTCTTTATTCTATAAATATTGTAAATTAAAATTAATGTATTTAATGTTTGTAACATTTTTTTTTATACTGAGAATTTGTTAAAGATTAAATAAATCACACAATTTTTTTTACATAAATGAATATTTTATGAAAAAAATTAATTAAAATACATAATACTCTCTCTTTCCCAAGAAATTTTTTATAATTATTATTTGAATAATTTGTTTTCTAATTAAAACCTTCATATATAAATTTATTTGAATTTTCTATTTATCTTGAGTTCCATATCAATATATCTCCATTTTTAATTTTTCTCTCAATTGAATGTTTGAAGAACATAAAAAGAAATATTCTACATAATTAGATTGTTATAACGTACTTGTGTACGAATAATTAAAATTTTTAAATGTATCATTAGTGAAAGATAATATATTGTTATGAATACTATTTTTTATCTGTGAGATATATTATTTCAATAAATACTAGTATATTGTAATTAATAGTCTTTTAATGATAAGACTATTTGTCACACTTTAATTTTTATACAAATTAAAATTTAATTCATAAATTTTTGACTTATTATTATGCTTCCACGTCTTTAACTAAATACCTGTAGGTCATTCATTGAGGGAATAAATTTATTTTTAATTAACAAATTTTAAAACTCGCAGTACAACGCGAGAATGATCCCAGTTTTTTATAATTTGACAAACCAGGATGTCTCGTGTACAATCTCATAATCGCCGCCTTTAATTATCTTTTGAGTAAAGCATTGTTTATTGTTACCTCTTTGTCATTTCAATAAAAATCTAGTCATCACGACAATGTGTTAATATGTCTATTTATGAAAATTTAAAGGTCTGTCTGCTAGCATGACAAAATATATAGTTAGGTCACCATCTCCATTTACAACAAAAATGGAGAGGGATAAGAACATTTCTTGTCTTACAGTTTGTTTTTTCAATGCACTGAAGAGAAAAAACATCAATCTTCTGTTTTCTTCCGGTGAAGTTAAAATTATTCAGTAACACCTACAACATTTTGGCCCTCAAATATATGAACCATCTGTTATTTCAAATCAATAATAATCAGATAACTTAATCAAAATAATAAATAGAAAAATAATATTTAACATCAATAACGAGCCTGGGTAGCCATGTGATCATGTCAGAACTACTCTAAAGGTGAATTATGTCATCTTATAAAGGGAACATCGTGTTAGAACTTTTGCTTGGAAATACCAATTGTGATTAAGAATTTTATTATCAAAATAATCTAGATAAAATATAATATTTATAAATCATAAATATTATTAGGAAAATAATAAAAGTTATAATAAAAACATCTTTATCCGAGCGAGTGAACTATGTCCTAAGATGTATTTCTTTCACGTGCGAGATACGGAAATCATCCCAAAATACTACTAGTTTTATTTGTTCTTAGGATCACGTCCATGGAAGAGATTGATAGGGTTCTCCTTCGATACCCAACTTGAAATAGAAAATAATTATGTATATAATAGAATATTAGTAGTATATGTAGGGGAATTGCAAAGAGTATATGTGGATTTTTCTCATCCTTGTACAGATGTTCTGCATATCTATTTATAGGGCATGCGTAGCCTTTTACAAATGATGAATATAATCAATAGCATTAGGTGTGAGTTACAATACATTGAATTACGAAACAGCTAATCAAGTTGGCATAAATTACCATCTCATTGATTGGCTCGTGTAAAGGCTTTATAAAATAGAATATTAGGAGTATAAGTAGGGGAATTGCAAGAGTATATGTATGTGGATTGTGTAAAGGCTGGATGGCTACAGGTATACGTATGAGTTACTATTACTTTGTAATGTTGAATTGGTCAAATCTAACAAATGCTGCAATAAGTTTATTTTTTCACTTATTTTTTCCAACATATGGTTGATTCAATCTTCAAAATTCTACTCCTCAAGCTGCTCGAATTCATCTGATAGCATAGTCGCGGAGAGAATGATATCCACTTAGAAAAAAATGAAACTATGTACCGAATTTTTTGACTAAGTTGTAGATTGAATTTTTTAATTTAGTGGAATAAAGAATATGATTTTCTCCTTACAATTTTAAGAATATATTTTTCGAGAAAGAGAGAGAGGAAAGATCTATGTTTTCTTCAATGAAAAACGGACCAGCCAAACGACTAAGAGAGAGAGGCCAAATCAAACAATTAAATGTTGTTTAATTGAGAAAGAAAAAGTTGTCCTCTCTATTAACGATATTCCATATACTAGTGATATTTCCTCTCTATTAATAGCTTCTTTCTCTTCTGTTTAAGTACTTGCACCTGAATTTAGTACACATAAAAATCATCTCCAAATCTTTTTTCAACTCTTTGCCTCTTGCTTTTTCTTATTGATCGGCCAAATTCATATTTATCTTTTAGACTCATATTTTTTTTCTTTGTATCTTATTTTCAGTATTTTTATATTATTTTATGTTTATTTCATTAGAATTCAGTTACTGTCTATACTTATCTTCAATTACAGGAAAGAAGTGGTTCAGAGCCAAAAGGAACAAAAAAAGTAGAGGGAAGCCCGAAGATGGATCGTGGATCAAACTCATTGGGCCAGATCTTCTTTACCACAACCTCAGTTAGAATTGCCGCAGCCTATATTCTGCCTCATAGTGATCGAGGTGAGGAGCTGCCGCGACCGAGGAAGGGAATCGGCAGATTGATTCTTCTAAAAAATGGCTCATGTTTAGCAGTCTAGCCTAATTGCGTGGAAAGAACGACTTCATTTGGCACGAGAAATACATCAAAGAATTGGATTTGATGATTTGGAATTAGATTTACGAATTGATTATGACTTGGGAATTGATTACGTTAGATATAGAAAAGATTTATTTCCTTTCATAGGAGACCGACCCTTCACCTATAAAAGAGGGAACCCTAGGGCCAACTAAGGGGTCGCAAATAATTGGTAGGCACTCCACATTTTAATAGAGACAAGACAAATAAGGTTTTACTGCTTCTTGTATCACTTTTATTTGTTTTGTTTTCCGTTGGCAACGAAACTGCACGGGATTCCTTTTCTGAAGGCTGCTCTTTCGTCCTTTAAAAGAGGTAGTCCTTCTCAGATAAAAATCACGAATTCTATTCACAAAAAGCAGAAATACTCTCCTCTTAATACTAGTTAAATTTTCTAAATCTTAAAGTGAGATTAGTGGAGTTTTGAGCGTGTTTCTCATGTTTGTTTGTTGAGATTGAATTGAGATCGGATTGTAAGTTGATTGTTCCACCGACCGTCAAGAGGTTGTTGTAAGGTGGCGGTGGTTCGAGGTCCTGTAAATGATCTTGTTTGTTAGTGAAATCGGAGCCGCAAGGCAAGTCCCGGAGAGTAGGCAGCTCGTGAACGCGGTAAGGGCCGCTAGCGAGTAAACGGGTGGTTAAGGCTAACGCAACCAACTCGTTGAATTTCGTCAACAAGTTCGTGTGTTCGGTACCTCATTATTTTTCTATTTACTTTAATTTCTTGTTTATTTATTTTTCTTTGTTAATTAGTATTCAAGTAACCATCAACAAAAGTCTAAAAAATAATAAAAAAATATAAAACCCTAAAAATACAAATATTCACATTTTCGCACATTAGGCCTTTTAAACCCCCCTTATAGGCCTCAGTAAAAAAGGATTCAACAAGGATTTGGTATTACTTCATCTCTCTCTATCAATTTCTCAATATTTCAACCTTACCAATGGCACCAAAATGACGGCATCCAAACAAAAAGAACCCTCAAACCCCGAATTGGATTTCAATAACAAGAAAAATACTTTTCTTTTCAAAACACCGGGCGCTTATGATAAATTCGACGAGAAATTAAGCGCGAAAAATGCATGTGAGCTCTTTCATGCTCTCCGCCACGAGAAATAGCGCAAAATATATGATTTCGTGATTCAATTCCCAGAATTTTGAAAATTTACCGGGCTTTTGACAATATTCAACACCGGTTATGAAACCCTAATTCGCCTCTTTTACGCAAATGCAACATTTGATGACCAAACCTACCAAGTTACCTCGTGGCTATTTGGGAATACCATCATAATAAACTCGTCCAATCTTTGTGAGTGGTTCGGCCTTGAGGTCACTCAAGACCAAGAGTGTTTCTATATCCGACGCGTGAATGAATGGCTCAGTAGTAAATCATATGACCAAATGAAGGAATACATGCAAGGCAACCCTCCAAACCACAACTTGACAAATTACGAACAACGACAACGGATTATTTTTCACTTCGTCAATAATGTCCTCACTCCAGTCGCGGCTCTTAAAACCAATTTCAAACGGCAAAACATTTACCTTCTTCGACACCTATGGTATAAATCTAAATCAATTACTATTCCTTTCTTAATATAATATCACATGCAATATTTCTCGCAAATTGAAAACCTTCCGTACGGGAATCTTCTCACTTGGATTTGTAATAAACTAAATATCACGATTCCCCGTGCACTTCTTATAAATCCTTTGGAAAAGGTGATGGTGTTATGCCCTAGGCCAAAGTGTTTGTGACCTAGATGATGGATTGTAATAACAAACATAATATTTATTCTAAGATATTTCATATAATATGTGCGTATAGGTTATTTTAATATAATTACAATAGACCATGAATATGCAATTCAGCTTTATGTCATTAAAATGCGTGACTTTGATAGTAAAACTATAAAGTATTATGAATGCTATTCTAAATCGTCCCTGGTCATTTATAGGATATTTGTCGAGACAAATATACTTGCAGATACATATAAATATATATTTATATACAAGCTATAAATGTACACCAGTATATTAGTTGACTCGATGATTATGTTTTACCGATCATGGATAAATAGTTATCAAGTCATTAACATAGGTATATGTTAGAGACCATATACTTTGGATCTGTCCCGCCACAAGAATGCTACATGTTTTACGTCATTAGCGATTCTTGTAACATAAAGTATTTATAGTCCTTTGACCTGAGATTGTCTCGGTTCCCAACATGAGTAATTTTATACTTTAATATAATCTAACACTGCCTTTAACTGGGTGGTCATAACGGTTATGATTAGGTATACAATGAATCATGTAGAGGGATGAGTGCAATCAAGACGGAATTTGTTCCTCTCATAAATGAGAGAGATATCTTTAGGCCGCTTGATGAATTGAACTGAAGAAATGTATGGCCATACTCAAATGAATTAATAAGAGTTATTAATGTCATTTGTTCTTGTTCAGTTTAATTTAGGATCAAGAAATATTAATCGATTTATATAAGGATAGCATATTACATGCCTTATGATCGATATAGATATCGCGTGACAAAGGGACTAAATACGTGATTGTTGATTAGGTAAATCGGATCACCGATATTCACTTAAATTGGATAGTCATGATGGCTTGCTAGAGTCCGCGCATGATTTATAGACTGTCAAGTCTATTGCCAACATTAAGTGAACCTACAAGGACACACACAAAGAACAAACTGAAACGGATGCTGAAAATCCTAGCGACTTATATGAGGAGTTGCATAAGAATGTCACAAAATATATTGTCATCTTATGTGATAAGATGTGATATATATGTATATAAAGACTATGAGCACAAAAGATCATGTAATCTAGAAGAATCTAGATGATGGCATATGGATAATGATGAGTGATGTCATACACATCTTTTAGTGTGAAGAGACATGACTTTTCACCTCTATATAAGGACATATAGGGCTCCAAATTCACAACACGACACATCATTCTCTCTCTCATTATTTCACATTCTCTTTTGTGAGACAAAAGAGAGAAAATATACTTTCTAATTTTTATGACAAAATTATGAAAGTGTGCTTTCTTTTTATATGACAAAAAAATGAAAGAGTGCTATTATATGAGAGGAATTATATACATCTTTTGTGAGATAAAATAAGAAGATTTTTCTTATGCAAGAGGAGAACAAGCTACTAGCATATATATTATTTTTCTTCCGATTTTAAGTAGTTTGTTCGTGTGGACACAGGTAGAGGCATTCGTACTTTCGGCGTTAGTGATCTATTCGGCCTAAGAAGATGAGAACCGATTGTGTGTGCGGTAGATGAAGTCCACACGATCCAACCTAGACGGCCTAGACGGACGAAAAATCGGTTAGGACGGTAACCGGTTGAGAGGCGCATGGACAACACGCATGGTTTGAGCGTCACGGATTAAGCTTAATCCGAAAGGTATCTTTAAGATTTATTTCTTTGATTTAACCAATACGCACGGATCCTCGGATTGGTTTTGGACGAAATTTTTGTTTTTCGCTGCATTATGCACGTCTGAAACCCAACAAAAGATCCCTCTTTATGTGTATTAAATCCTCAAGTCCATCCGACCCCGGCAAACCCCACCCCTAACCCTCTGGCGGAACCCATTATCGACCAAGACCCGACATTGGAACTCGAAGCTGAGGAAATTATATTTGACGATGACAACGCCGTCAACTTCGACTACACCACCGGTACAACCGATCAATTGTTATGCATTATGGCACATCGCCAATCAAGGGATCTCGCGGCTCTTCATGACGGCCAACAAGAGTTACGCATACGCCAAGATGAGAGTGAGGCACGTTTCGCGGATTTTGTTCGACAAAATAACTTAATGTATCAAGACCTCTATCGGATTCAACAAGATAATTTTCAAACTCTACTCACGGTTTTTAATGGCCGGTACACTCCTGGTTCCTCATCCTCCGACCCTAACCCCTCCGACTTTGGCGGACCGGCCAAGTAACCCGTGACCCTTCTCCAACTTTAACCTAAACCCTAGTTGCATTTTGCCCTTTATTTTTCGTTAATAGTTTTTTTTAGACTTATTATTTTATTTTATTCTCATGAATTTATGGTTTGTATTTTGTTTATTTATTTATTTTTATTTTGAACTTGTGTTGTAATATGTTAGTAGTTTGAACTTCTTTAAAACTCAACTTTCGTTAACATTAATGTGTACATGTGGTTCTAATTATTTTTTTTAACAAAACAAAAAATCGGAACAAAAAATTTCATGAGTTATTAACTTAAGGGGGAGCACATATAGAGGGGGAGTTCATGCCCCACGATCGTGTTTCTTTTGCATGTTTTTCAAAAAGGGGGAGAATGAATTTAAACTTGCTCAATTATCGAAATATTTTTGAAAATCATCAAAAGCGGAAGTTTGTTGTCCTTAGTTTGATGATATTCAAAACTATTCCGAGCTACTAATATATTTGTGTGAGAATATCTTTAGCTAGATAGTTGCATGATCAAGTTCTCGAAAATGCTTGGACGCAACCTGCCTATCTCAGAAGAATAAGAAGTCGTCACGCATTCAAAGGATTTTAAGAGAATATTTCAAGGTGTGGGAGCAAACTTCTTAGTCGTTCATGTGTATTTAGTTTGGTGAGCAATTTAATTATTATTAAAAAGAGAGTATAATCTGCAAATTGCCAAATTATGACCAGTTTTGTTGACAACGGAAGTGGTCCATTGCCAACGGACCACTGAGTTGATAACGGAACTGGCCCGTTGAAGATTTTTTTGTTCCTGACATCGGATGTCAAATTTTGTTGTATAGTCCGTTGGTTATGGACCTATTGCGTTGGTAACGTACCATTAGATTTTTTAGCCATTGGGAGAATATCTTGCTTTAATTTCCTTCCGTTTTACAGTTCGTTGGTAACGGAATAGTTCCATTGGCAACGGAACTACGCAGGATTTCTTTTCTGAAGGGTGCTCTTTCCTCCTTTAAAAGAGGTGGCCGCCTTCTCAGATAAAAATCTCAAATTCTATTCACAAAATGTTGGGTTTCTACCATTCATAACGCAGAGGAAAAACAAAAATGAAACAAAGTTGAATTCGAAACCCAAAAGAAGGATTCGTGAATTACAATTAAATCAAAGAAAAGTTCATAAGATTGTACCTTCGGATTACGCTTAATCTGTGATGATCAAAAGCGAATTTGGTTGACGCTTTTCTTTGCCCGATTCCAAACCGGTTTCCAAACTGATCCTTTGTGTGTTTCGCCAAATCGGTCTCACAAACCGATCTCCAATCGATCTCCAAACGAACCGATTCTCCAAACAAACTGATTCTCCAAACAAACCACGGTTTTAACCCGAATAAAAAAGACACTTCACTTCGCTTTGTCCTCTACCGGTATCCATACGAACAACCCCTTTAAACGGATAAAGAACGATATATACTAGTATTCGTTCTTCATTTTTCTCACAGAAATAACAAGAGAATAATTTTCGGATTTTCTCTCCTTTTGTCTCACAAAAATTGGATGAAAATAATATGCCTTCATCAATCATTTTGGGGTGTCTCTTGTGCCTATATAGTCCATAAGTTTCATATCCTATGTGCATGGTAACTATGTAACCATATATGCAACACACCTTATCATATAAGATGTAGGATTGGATGTGTAACTTGACTATGTAGCTCATCATACAACTTACCACATAAGTTATAATTTTTCTGTGTATGTCTCAATAGTTGTTCTTTGTGTGTGACCCTGTAGGTTTACTTAATGTTGGCAATAATCACAACAGATTATAAATCATGAGCGGCCTCTAGCAAGACATCATGATTACCCAAATTAAGCAAGTATGGATGATTTGATCAAACCTAATTTATGTTCATGCATTGTATCCCTTTGTTACACGATATCTATATCGTCCATAAGACATGGTATGTGTCAACCTTACGTTGGTCGATAAATATTTCTTGACACCGAATTTGATCGAACATGAAATGACATTAATAACTCCTTATTAATTACTCGAGCACGGCCGTGCATTTCTTCAATCAAATCATCAAGAGGCCTAAAGATATCTCTCTCAATTTATGAGAGGAACAAATCCTATCTTAATTAAACTCTTTCCTCCGCATAATTCATTATATACCTAATTATAATATTTATGACCGCCCGGTTAAAGACGATGTTAGATTATATTAAAGTATAAAATTTCTCATATAGTAAACTGAGATAATCTCAAGTCTAAGGATTACAGATACATTCTTTACTGAGAATAACTAATGACACGAACCATGTAGTATTCTCACAGTGGGTCAATCCAGTATATGGTCTCCAACATATACTTACGTTAATGACTTAAAAACTCTTATTCATGATTCGTAAAATATGACCATTAGTCAACTAACATACTGATATACATTTATAGCTTATCATAAATTATGTTTGTCTTACAAACATCCTATGAATGATCAGGGACGGTTTAGAATATCATTCATAATACTTTATAGTTTTACTATCAAAGTCACATACTTTGATGATATAAAGCTGAATAATCATATTCAAGGTTCATTTTAGTAATAAGAATAAAATAACCAATACGCATTTATTATATAAAATATCTCTAAACAAACACAATGTTTGTTTAACACAATCCATATATCTAGGTCTCAAATATATTGGCCTAGGGCATTCTACTAACACAAAAAGCAGAAATACTCTCCTCTTAATACTAGTTAAATTCTCTAAATCATAAAGTGAGATTAGTGGAGTTTTGAGCGTGTTGCTCATGTTTGTTTGTTCAGATTGGATTGTAAGTTGATTGTTCCACCGACCGTCAAGTGGATGTTGTGAGGCGACGATGGTTCGAGGTCCTGTAAACGATCTTGTTTGTTAGTGAAATTGGAGCCGCAAGGCAAGTCCCGGAGAGTAGGCAACTCGTGAACGCGGTAAGGGCCGCTAGCGAGTAAACGGGTGGTTAAGGCTAACACAACCACCTTGCCGAACTTCGTCAACAAATTCATATGTTCGGTATCTCTTTATTTTTCTATTTTCTTTAATTTCTTATTTATTTATTTTTCGTTGTTAATTAATATTCCAAAACCATCAACAAAAGTCTAAAAAATAATAAAAAATATAAACCCTAAAAATATAAATATTCACATTTCCGCACATTAGGCCTTTTAAACCCCCCTTGTAGGCCGTAAACAACATATGCCTCCTCGGGTTAGAAGAGGTCAGCGTAGCCTGGGAGGTGCCGCATAATGGGGCTTGGCCGAACTAGGGCCAGCAAAAAAGCTCGTAGCTCGGTATCTCGCTCAAACTCGACTCGATAAAAGCTCAAAAAAGCTCATTCGAAACAGCTCGAAACTGAACCGCACAAAGGGGCAAGTCGATCCATCATTCCATATTTGAAGATTTACGACAATCATTGTTCAGATTGGAGAGTTGTTTAAGAAAAGTGTTAGGAATTTGATACAATTGTAAATAAATATTACGTAGGGGTCCAAGTGAATAATAGCTTGAATTGTATTAAGAAAAAGTGCTATGAATTTGATAAAATTGTAAATAAATACTATTTAGGGGTCTAAGTGAATAATAGTCTGAATTGTATTAGACTGGTAAATTGAATGATAGGGGTTTGTTCACAAGTTTTCTTTCTATCGTAATGTCCTTCTTTTATTTTGATGGGAATCGAGCTAGCTGAGCCGAGATGAGCTGACTCGAGTTGGAATGATCTGAGCTCGAACTAGTGAATTAAGCTCAAAATAGATATTGAAATCGAGCCGGGCCAAGCTGAGTTGGAGTCGAGCTGAGCTTGAGCTAGGCCTAGCTCGGCTCAGCTCATTGACAGCCCTAGGCCAAACTGGGCAGTTTATGATTTGAACCATTTTTGGGGAAAAGAGGTCTCAGAGCTTTCCAAGAGAAAAAAAAGCAAGCTCAAAAGATTCAACAACCAAATTCTCGTGACTATAGTTTTCCTTCGAGCCGCCAAGGAGGAAATTATTCCGCGAGAGATCTAGCTAAAAATCCTGTGGGCGATGACTCAGATTGGGGCCTACACAGTAGCCAGTACTGAGGAAATAGTTCAACATCTATTGTGCGAAGCAGACAGGAGAGGACAAGAAGAGCTATTCGAAGCGGCGCTGGTAACACATATATATAGGTATGTGCATGACAATGTCATGAAAAATAAAGATGCTAACCCACGAGACGAAAGGTCATCACAGTACTAAAAGAGAAAATTCCTAAAAGAAGAACATGACAAATTTCAAAGGAAGTATGAAATATGACTTACCTCATCATTTCCAATGAGGAGAGGATCGATGTCCAGACAACAAGGACGTGGATGCAGCCGCCTCCAGACATGGGGAAGGTTCCATCATCCATTGTTTATACTACTTGTATTCATGTTTTTCTTTTTACATGTCACATTACCTGCATGTTAGTCTTAGTTTGTTTCTGCAAGCATTTGTAAATTTTTTTGAAAAGTACAAAAAATTAGAAAACCGACAAAAATACAAAAAAAATCCAAAATTTCAAAAAATGCCTAAAAAAAGTGGAAAATAAAAAAAATCTTAAAAAAATATAAAAACTAAAAGAATTTCAAAAATAAATAAAAATCTACCGGCCAAACTTGTATGGTGCACCAATCTAACCTTAATCTAGGATCAGAAGCATAAGCTGAGTTTAAAGTTGGAGAAGTCCACGCCATCTGTGCAAGAAGTATGATTACTTAAAGCTCAGCACTTGGCCAAGGAGTCAGAGACAATTCTAGGGACCGACTAACACCTTTAGATCTGGAGCCTATCTTGCACTCATAGCATAACATAGTTGTAAAAGTCGGCCTAGGCTACCGCCGAACTAATTTTGACCTAGTCGTTTGTACTAGAATTTGTCCGCCTAGCGTTCCACTTAGACCCGTCTGAAGTCGCCTAGGTCCGATTTCCCCAACTTTTTTGTAGTTTTTTTTTGGTTTATTTCAGTTATCACGGTTTACATTGATAAGAGGTTTGCGGGGATGCTTTGCTTCAGAACAAATTTGATATTTTGATGAAATATATATTTTTGTCTTAGGAGTCAAATTGAAATTCATCATTTCATTTATTCTATGTAAATGTATATGTGACCAAGTAAGGCATGCCATAGAACTGAATCTAAATTTGAATATAATGTAATAGAATTTACTTTATTATTAGTAGAAGACATTGTATTAATAAATTATTTACCACATAATATATTCCAATAAATTAGTCTCCTTTGATTATTAAAACCTTGTTTGATTCCAAAATAGATTTATAACCCTTTTTACCGAAATAGAACTACTAACTAAATTTTTCTTAAGTTTAGGGACATGTGGTACATCGTATGTAGTATGAGTATTTTTTTCAGATGACATCATAAGGTCAAAACAACATCGACCAATCACTTGAGTGGATGAACCATCTCCAAACATAATATTATTTTTATATGAGTTCTGATAAGTGGAGAAATATGAGCGACTAACACAAACATGAACATTTGCTTTAGATCAATAGACCGAACCACCAATCAAAAGAGATACAAATTACAGTAACCAAATTTTTAAACTCAAACAATATAAATTTGTCATGTTTTTATCCCATGACATTAAAAAGAAAATTCGATCTATGAAAATGATCAGTTTTACGATATCATAACTTGTCATTAAGTTTGCTATGTCCTTTCCATGCAAGCAAAATTTTCAACTTCCATGTTCCTAAATAGCACTTACAATTATTAACAGATCAAATTTATCAGATTACAATATTACATAATTATAAAAATAATGCAATGTACACAATTTAATGTCCAACAAAATAACAAAGAAAATATAAGTGCAAAATATAACAGAGAAGAATTTCTTTCTTTTCAATAATCAATATCAAAATAACAAATAGCATATCTGACGTAGAATCTTGTATTCTAAATGCTAATGTAAAACAAATTGGATAAAATAATAATGAAATGAAGTCCGAATCAGGTCAATTTCGAAAGGAGGAAAATAAAACTCTGGTTAATTTTTACTCGATTAATGAACTTGATAATTTTGCCACCGGCTCTAATATCTCCCTTTCACTTTTTTGCCAAGCAATTAATGACGTCGGCACAAAAGAAATTCTTCTTGCGGGTAAGAAATTCGCATGGTCCAATAAGCAGCCCCAACCAACATTCCCTAAAATTGATAGGGTTTTCACTTCCCATCAATTTTTTTTCAATTTTAACCTTATCTCCTCTCTTTTTTCTTTCCCTAATGCCACTTCTCATCACGCACCCCTATTTTTGCATATAAAAAAATAAAACAAATAATCAAAAGGTCCCTCAAATTCAAAAGAATTTAGTTGAAGGATGTGGAATGTAAGGATATCATCCAACAAAATTGGAATTGCAAGTTCCTTGGAAATAACAAGGCAAAAGTTTTCCTTTGCAAATTGGCCAACTGCAAAAATGCCATAAAAAAATGGGCTAGCCAAAAATTCAGCTACTTCAATTCGTAATTTGCGTGAGCCAAACATCGAGTCCAAATTATAGATTCGGCTGTGGAATGTAGGACTCTCGCAAGTGAGGAATTCGAGTTGAGAATTGAGCTAAAGGAAAGAATTTTTTGTCTTCTCTTAAAAGGAAGTAAAATGACAACAACGGTCATCTATTAATTGGATCAAATTAGGAGATTAAAACACCGCTTTCATCCATTCTATTGCATTCTCAAAGAGACAAGCAAATCACATTTCTTCTCTTCATTTAGAGAGTTCTACTATCTCGGATTCCAAGGAAATTGAGCTAGTTTTTACAAGTTTCATCCAACAATCTGTCGGCTCACCTAGTGTACATCATGAGACAGTCATTGAAGCTGTCATGGACCATGAAAACCTAGACCGTTAAGACGTATCCCTTCCTTTGTCGGAGCAAGAAATAAAAAAATATGATTTTTGATATAAAAAAGGACTAATGGTCCGGATAGATTACCGGCCGAGTGGTTTTAAGCCTTTCGGGATGTCATTAAAGATGACATCATGGAGACCATTAAACAATTTTATAGCAATTTTCTTGATATCTCTCTACTAACACGCTTATACCAAAAAAATGAGCTAACAAAATTGGCAATTAGGAGAATAAGCGTCATCTCGGGAATCCCTAAAATCATCTCTAAACCCTTAGCTCAAAGATTACAACCACTCCTCCCACGTCTAATTAGTTCCAATCAAATGGTTTTCATTAAAAAGAGATCAATCATTGACTCTTTTCTAACGTCAAGGGAATTTCTTAACTACTTCTCTCGCTTAAGGATATTGATAGTGATATTCAAGGTTGACTTCACTAAGGCATCTGATAATTTTTTTGGGATTTTCTCCTACAAATTTAAAACACAAGAGGATTCCGTGAATGATGGATCAAATAGATTGCTCAATTACTTCAATCTTCCTCTTCCGCAATCAAATCAATGGCATATATTGGGTCCAACTTCCGCCATCTTAAAGGCCTACGGTGAGGAGATCCGCTTCACCAATGCTTTTTAATTTGAAAGTTGACTTTATTCACTCGATTCTAGCAAAGGTCAACTCTCTACTCTCGGCAGCCATCATGATGGTGCCAAGGGCGATCCAATATGCTGACGACACCCTATTTTTTTATTGAGGCGAATTCTTGTAACCTTAGAATTATCTCGCTCGGATTTGATGCCTTGGCCGAATCATCCGACCTCCAAATTAACAGGAGCAAGAACAACTTTATGGCAATTTGTAATGTGTATTTTTGTGCACATTTTTAGGGTTTTTATCATAAAAAATTCATCATTAAATCACATAAAATGTATGAAAAATATTTGAAATTAATAAAAATTATTTGTGAAACTCTCAATATACTTTTGTGTGATTTTTCAGGTAAAAGGACCGAGAAAATGATATTTGGACGACTTGGTGAAAAGTCAACTCCAAATAACGAGCCTATCTGAAAAGCCTGGGCCAAATATGGCCGAATTTTTGACAAATCTCCACGAAAACCCTACACACGATTCTCCAAAATTCTTATAACCCTTATCCGTCGACTATCCAAGCCGAGACCTACAAAATCCACAAAAAGACGAAAAGTCCAACCCGGAAAATCACCGAATTGACCAAAGGTCAACTTTTCAAAAAGGGGTCAAACTGGGTATCAAATCGAAGAGCGCGACGATACGAATCTAACGGTACAAACCTTGCGAAAAAAGACCTTCTAGAACTCCCAGAAAATGCGATATAAGATTTAGTCAACCTTACTCAAAGTCAACCTTTGACCTGGTCAATAAATTTGCAACCAATCAGAGAGCGACGCATGGCAGATTCCGTTAGAAATAAGCGAATCAAGAGATGACACGTAGCATAATCTATTCGGAAATCAACAAGTCAGGAGGCAACACGTGGCGGCTTAGTTGCGCCTGTTATGACTAGGCGACATGTGCCGAACGGTGATTGGGGGACACACTTAACAAACCGTACGGCAATCAGTACGAGATTCTTCTGTTAGCCAATCACGTCTCGCCGCGTGGCAAAACGCGTAAGAAAATCTTCTGCCAAAACCTTTCGCCTTCGGTCCTTTGTGAACTGCACGTCTCCATTTCCGTATTAACATGCGAACGAAACAAGTACAGGACTGTCCATTGAGGCGAAATGGAGGGGAGCAATCACGTGTTTTCTGCAGAGGTCAGTACGAGAATGGGTTTGAGTCAAACGTTGGACACGTGGCAAGTCTGTTTCAGCAGAAATTAAGGGGTGAGACGCGTGGCAAAATCTGGTTCGTTGGATTATATTCCCGAATTTAGTGTGGCCATTCAGATCACGACACATGGCCTGTCTGTTGGAAGTGGATGAGAGTGAAGGAAAATAATAAATGCAACCCAGAAAATTGCACTCAAGCAGAATTTGAATAGAAATAAAGGAAAAAAATGTTAAAGATCCCCCAAATTGCTACCCAACTCAGAATCCGGATCAAGTTAAATTTTTAGTCCCACAAGCTTATTTCCAAATAATTTTTAGGTCACTCTTCTCTATAAAAATACTCCATTTTCTCTCTCTAGAGTACGCCATCCACACACCACTCTCACACAACATTCTCTCATCTTTAAACCATTGTAAATACCATTATCTTCTTCTTCCTCTTCCTTTTTCTCCATGGATGACCTTCTTTAAGGTTGTCCCAAAATCCTAATTTTCATCGGTGTCTTGAGCCAAAAGGGAGCCAAACTTCAAGAGGAAATTCTTGTTCTAGAAGGAGCGAGAATTGAAGGAAGATTCAAATCGACCAAGGAGGCTCTAGCTTGAATCTCCATTTGTGGTTTGATTTATTTTTCTTATTTGTCCTTAATTTTTCTCTCTTTTGTTGAATTAATAATTTGTCAAGCATGTGTATAAATTATGTTTGTGTGTGCATGCTTGAGTAGTTCGGTGTAGGGAAAGATTTTTTGTATAATTTGTGATGAAATCTTGTGCTTAATTTGAGCATTTTTTTTTGTTTAAGAAGATTAGCTTAAGAACACTTAAAATTGTTGAGTTAAATTATTTGGAAGAATATATTTGATTCAAAACATGAATATTAAATTAATTCTAATTAGAAGATTATTTTTGATTTAAATTGTGACGTGTTTTGGAGCTATTTAATCATTTGAACACTTGGAAGAGGTTTTTGTGATTAAGTTAGGTTTTAAATCGAGATTTTGTGAAACTTGAAAGTGGAAGTTTTTGAGTTAAACCTAATCTTTGATTTATTAATTGATAAATTTTTGGAAGGAAATTTATCAAATCTTGCTTTTTGAACCATTTAAATAAATTGCTACTTTTGTGATTAATGATTTACATGTTATATAAATCGTCATAATTTCCCTATAATTTTATTAACTTAAAAAAAAACAACATAAAAAAATATTTACTTTCTTTTATTATTTTCTTCTTGCACTTGTTCTGTTGTTCTATCATCTAAAACAAATTCATCATCATACACTTTTCTTACTCTTAATTGTTAAAACCTTCGAATTGCATTGAACATCGTAGCACTTTGAAAATTGATTTGTGAACTTGTTTTACTTAAGGCCAGTCTCCTTTTGTTCGACCCCGAAACTCAATACCACATATACACTTATTTGAATTGAATTAGGGTAAAATAGAAATTATTTTGTTAACACGTGATTACACCACGACACGTTTTCGCGTTGTTACAAAATGGCGTCGTTGCCGGGGAGATGGCTTTAATTAAGTTAAATCTAACCCACTAATCTTTTCTCTAGTGTTGTGTCTTTCTTATTTTGAAGGTTTTTAGGTCACAAAATGGATCAGCAAGGCAAGACGTGAAATGGCGGGAAGGCAAACATGGAGTGGATGGCCCAATGAGGGCTATCCATGGCAAAACAATGGAAGGTACATCTAACAACCACAACCTTCCTTTGCGAACTCTTACGAGCAAGGAGGTTTCTTCAACCACTCCTCCAACCTGGAGCCGACGGATGAAATGTTGAGACAATCCTGGGATTTCGAACCTCAGGAGAACTTCCAAAAATCGTACACGCCTGCCACACCAACCCATTCATTCCAGCCTTACCTCTACCAAGACGAGTACTATCCTCCAAACCTGGAGTATCAACAACCTCAAACCTCTTCTGATGAAAAATTGCACGCGAAGCTGGACCTCTTCGAGAAACGCTTCTTAGAAATGTCGAACTCGCTCATGGAGATATTCAACAGACAAGAACCCACCATCCAACCTCATCAAGATGAAGCTAACCATTGTGATGAGGATCTTAGGGTCTTTGAAGAAGTAGAAATGGGGAAATCTCTTTGTGATGAGGGTTCTAGGGTTTTTGAAAAATTAGGGGTTGAGGATTCTCAAGGGGAGGAGGAGAAGGAAATATTCAAAGTGGGGGAACTTGAGGAAAAAGATGATGCCAACGTCGAGTTGGAGGAATATTTGTGTGATGGGGAATGTGGGTCAAATGGGGATTTAGGGATTGTGTTTTGTGAAGACTCGAGTGATGTGGACTGTGAATCAAAAGGGGAGTCAATGGTTGAATTTTATAAGATCTCAAACGATGGGGAATGCGAATCATATGATGATTCACTTGTTGAACCTTTCGATGAGTCGAGTGCCACCAAAACCCAAGAAATAGTTAAAGATATTATTAATATTTTTGAGGAACTATGGGTCGAGGACGAGGATGAGTCGAACCATGACTCAAAGGCTGAAAATTTGGACGAACCGACCATCCCAAAACTCGAGAAAATTCCACAAACTTCCCTAAAACCCGTGTCTTGCCAAATCATTCATTACACCAAGCTTGATATAAGCGGTGTGATGTTCGTTGACCTTCCAACCAATCGAGAAGGAGTGCATTTGGGCATTGAATTGCCCCTCTCGACGGGAATCGACTCCCAACTCCTTCCCAAAGTAAGAAGACAATGTTTTTGTGGAAACAAGGACAAACGACAACGCAGGCCGACACTCTTACCACCATGTGAGCTCCTCTAAGGATTTGCTCACATCTACGATCCGTTCGAGCGAGGCTGACTTGAAGGCGTCGGGCTCGAGACGTAAAACGGGAGCGCTTAGCGAGAGGCAACTCGTCATGTCAGGTCGTATTTTTCTTTTTATTTATTATTTTTAATTTTTTTTTTCACAAAACTTCTTCATTTACACTTAAACTTGCAAAAATTTAAGTGTGGTGAGGGTGATTTTGCACAAATCCTTTAATACTTCCAATTTACACCAATTTTTGAAATTTTCTCATGTACATATTAAAGTTTAAGTGTGGTGATACTGATTTTATGCAAAACCAAGTTTTGTAACCATTTTTGGGGAAAAGAGGTCTCGGACCTTTCCAAGAGAAAAAAAAGCAAGCTCAAAAGATTCTACAACCAAATTCTCGTGACTATAGTTTTCCTTCGAGCCGCCAAGGAGGAAATTATTCCGCGAGAGATCGAGCTAAAAATCCTACGGGCGATGACTCAGATTGGGGCCTACACAGTAGCCAGTACTGAGGAAATAGTTCAACATCTATTGTGCGAAGCAGACAGGAGAGGACAAGAAGAGTTATTCAGAGCGGCGCTGGTAACACATATATATACGTATGTGCATGACAATGTCATGAAAAATAAAGATGCTAACCCACGAGACAAAAGGTCATCACAGTACTAAAAGAGAAAATTCCTAAAAGAAGAACATGACAAATTTCAAAGGAAGTATGAAATATGACTTACCTCATCATTTCCAATGAGGAGAGGATCGATGTCCAGACAACAAGGACGTGGATGCAGCCGCCTCCAGACATGGGGAAGGTTCCATCATCCATTGTTTATACTACTTGTATTCTTGTTTTTCTTTTTACATGTCACATTACCTGCATGTTAGTCTTAGTTTGTTTCTGCATGCATTTGTAAATTTTTTTGAAAAGTACAAAAAATTAGAAAACCGACAAAAATACAAAAAAATTCCAAAATTTCAAAAAAATGCCTAAAAAAAGTGGAAAATAAAAAAAAATCTTAAAAAATATAAAAACTAAAAGAATTCCAAAAATAAATAAAAATCTACTGGTGAAACTTGTATGGTGCACCAATCTAACCTTAATCTAGGATCAGAAGCATAAGCTGAGTTTAAAGTTGGAGAAGTCCACGCCATCTGTGCAAGAAGTATGATTACTTAAAGCTCAGCACTTGGCCAAGGAGTCAGAGACAATTCTAGGGACCGATTAACGCCTCTAGATCTGGAGCCTATCATGCACTCATAGCATAACATAGTTGTAAAAGTCGGCCTAGGCTACCGCCGAACAAATTTTGACCTAGTCGTTTGTACTAGAATTTGTCCGCCTATTGGTCCACTTAGACCCGCCTGAAGTCGCCTAGGTCCGATTTCCCCAACTTTTTTGCAGTTTCTTTTTTGGTTTATTTCAGTTATCACGATTTACATTGATAAGAGGTTTGCGGGGATATTTTGCTTCAGAAAAAATTTGATATTTTGATGAAATATATATTTTTGTCTTAGGAATCAAATTGAAATTCATCATTTCATTTATTCTATGTAAATGTATATGTGACCAAGTATGGCATGCCATAGAACTGAATCTAAATCTGAATATAATGTAAAGAATTTACTTTATTATAAGTAAAAGATATTGTATTAATAAATTATTTACCACATAATATTTTCCAATAAATTAGTCTCCTTTGATTATTAAAACCATGTTTGATTCCTAAATAGATTTATAACCCTTTTTACCGAAATAGAACTACTAACTAAATTTTTATTAAGTTTAGGGACATGTGGTACATCGTATGTAATATGAATATCTTTCCAGATGACATCATAAGGTCAAAACAACATCGACCAATCACTTGAGTGGATGAACCATCTCCAAACATAATATTATTTTTATATGAGTTCTGATAAGTGGAGAAATATGAGCGACTAACACAAACATGAACATTTGCTTTAGATCGATAGATCAAATCACCAATCAAAAGAGATACAAATTACAGTAACCAAATTTTTAAACTCAAACAATATAAATTTGTCATGTTTTTATCCCATGACATTAAAAAGAAAATTCGATCTATGAAAATGATCAGTTTTACGGTATCATAACTTGTCATTAAGTTTGCTATGTCTTTCCATGCAAGCAAAATTTTCAACTTCCATGTTTCTAAATACCTGGTGTAACTTACAATTATTAACAGATCAAATTTATCAGATTACAATATTACATAATTATAAAAAAAATGCCGAGTAAACAATTTAATGTCCAACAAAATAATAATGAAAATATAAGTGCAAAATATAAGAGAAAAATTTCTTTCTTTTCAATAATCAATATCAAAATAACAAATAGCATATCTGACTTAGAATCTTGTATTCTAAATGCTAATGTAAAACAAATTGAATAAAATAATAATGAAATGAAGTCCGAATCGGGTCAATTTCGAAAGGAGGAAAATAAAACTCTGGTTAATTTTTACTCGATTAATGAACTTGATAATTATGCCACCGGCTCTAATATCTCCCTTTCACTTTTTTGCTATGAAATTAATGACGCCGGCATAAAAGAAATTCTTCTTGCGGGTAAGAAATTCGCATGGTCCAATAAGCAGCCCCAACCAACCTTCCCTAAAATTGATAGGGTTTTCACTTCCCATCATTTTTTTTCAATTTTAACCTTATCTCCTCTCTTTTTTCTCTCCCTAATGCCACTTCTCATCACGCACCCCTATTTTTGCATATAAAAAAATAAAACAAATAATCAAAAGGTCCTTCAAATTAAAAAGAATTTGGTTGAAGGACGTGGAATGTAAGGATATCATCCAACAAAATTGGAATTGCAAGTTCCTTGGAAATAACAAGGCAAAAGTTTTCCTTTGCAAATTGGCCAATTGCAAAAATGCCATAAAAAAATGGGCTAGCCAAAAATTCAGCTACTTCAATTCGTAATTTGCGCGAGCCAAACATCGAGTCCAAATTAAAGATTCGGCTGAGGAATGTAGGACTCTCGCAAGTGAGGAATTCGAGTCGAGAATTGAGCTAACGGAAAGAATTGTTTTGTCTTCTCTTAAAAGGAAGTAAAATGACAACAAACGGTCATCTAATAATTGGATCAAACTAGGAGATTAAAACACCGCTTTCATCCATTCTATTGCATTCTCAAAGAGACAAGCAAATCACATTTCTTCTCTTCATTTAGAGAGTTCTACTATCTCGGATTCCAAGGAAATTGAGCTAGTTTTTACAAGCTTCATCCAACAATCTGTCGGCTCACCTAGTGTACATCATGAGACAGTCATTGAAGCTCTCATGGACCATGAAAACCTAGACCTTTAAGACGTATCCCTTCCTTTGTCAGAGCAAGAAATAAAAAAAATATGATTTTTGATATAAAAAAGGACTAATGGTCCGGATAGATTACCGGCCGAGTGGTTTTAAGCCTTTCGGGATGTCATTAAAGATGACATCATGGAGACCATTAAACAATTTTATAGCAATTTTCTTGATATCTCTCTACTAACACGCTTATACCAAAAAAATGAGCTAACAAAATTGGCGATTAGGAGAATAAGCATCATCTCGTGAATCCCTAAAATCATCTCTAAACCCTTAGCTCAAAGATTACAACCACTCCTCCCACGTCTAATTAGTTCCTCCAATCAAATGGTTTTCATTAAAAAGAGATCAATCATTGACTCTTTTCTAACGTCAAGGGAATTTCTTAACTACTTCTCTCGCTTAAGGATATTGATAGTGATATTCAAGGTTGACTTAACTAAGGCATCTGATAATGTTTTTTGGGATTTTCTCCTACAAATTTAAAACACAAGAGGATTCCGTGAATGATGGATCAAATAGATTGCTCAATTACTTCAATCTTCCTCTTCCGCAATCAAATCAATGGCATATATTGGGTCCAACTTCCGCCATCTTAAAGGCCTACTATAAGGAGATCCGCTTTCACCAATGCTTTTTAATTTGAAAGTTGACTTTATTCACTCGATTCTAGCAAAGGTCAACTCTCTACTCTCGGCAGCCATCATGATGGTGCCAAGGGCGATCCAATATGCTGACGACACCCTACTTTTTTATTGAGGCGCATTCTTGTAACCTTAGAATTATCTCGCTCGGATTTGATGCCTTGGCCGAAACTTCCGACCTCCAAATTAACAGGAGCAAGAACAACTTTATGGCAATTGTGATTCCTGACTGCCTACGCCTGGCAATGAAGGATATCTTGAAATGTGATCATGAAAAGATACATATCAAATACCTAGGTTTACCTCTAATTCTTACAAAGCCAAAGAGGCCGTATTCCTTCCACTTCTCAAAAAACTCCATGTCAAATTGGAAAGGAAAATTACTATATCATGTGGGACAGTTAGTGTTGGCAAAAGCAGTACTCAATTCTCTCCCAACTTATTTCATGCAAGTCATGAAACTTCCACAATGGGCAATAGAAGAAATGAATTATATAATCGAAGTATTTTTTGGAGAGGAAATAAAGAGTGTCAGGGAGGTCATTGCTTGGTTAATTGGAAAAAGTTATGTCTTCCAAAAATGAATGGTGGACTAGATCTCATGGAGCTTAAAATGCAAAATGAGGCATTTCTCTCTAAGTGGCTTTGGAAAATAAATTCCAAACCAAACTCATTATGGCATAAGATCATAGAGGTAATTTGTGCTGCAAACCAAGCCAATCAACTCGAAAACATCCCGGATAGTAGATCATCCTTCTTTATTAAGGATCTACAAGATCAATTACCTTTCTTTCGGACTTCTACTTATCCAAATCCATCTCTCACAAATCAATAAATTCTCGGGTGAAAATGGACTTTGAATGGTATCTTCTCATCCGTTTCCACTTACTGTCTCCTGAACGACCCGAAATTGATTTGTCAATGGACATCCATGTTATACAGAACAAAGTGCCCTTCTAAAGTTAAATTCCTTTTTTGGTTAACCTTTCAAAAAGGAATCCTAACCATGGACAATTTAATAAAGAAAAATTGGATGCATCCTCCATCGTGCCCCAATTGCAATGGAAACTGAGAGATGGCCAACAATCTGCTGGGCAATTGCCCATTTACAATGTAAGTATAGCGTCGGGTGAAAGATCTTGATCCAACGATCTCGCTTCAATTTGCCAGACTCTTTAAAGGAAACTTGGTTAAAAAATCGAGCTACGTTACCAAAGAATAAAAAGAAGTTGTAGGATGCGATATGAATGGCTTCGGCTTGTGAGATTTGGCAAGAGAGAAACCAAAGAGTCTTTACTCATAAGCGAGTCTATCCACCGGTGATCTTCGTCAGGGAAAAACCAGAGGGGGAACTATAGTTGCGAAATACTTAGAGTGGAGCTAGGAGCATCGGTGGCATCGCTAAGATGCAGGAGCATCTTTCTCTTTCTTTCATTTCTAATTTAGGGACTATGATCTCTGTGTTTTCCTGTTTTCAGTTCTGAAATTTGTCTAGCTTGTGAGAAACTGGTAACTTATTTTAATATAATATAATTCCAAGTGGTATGCAATTCGCATACCCTCTTTTAAAAAACTAAACTTGTCCTAGGATTAGTAAGAATTTAACGAGGACAAAACGGAGAGATCCTTAATCCAGAAGCCTTACGGGTTTAATTGAGATTAAAGTCTACTGAAATAGGGACAAAACAAGGCTTCGTTGTAAAGATAACGAACCCTAACTAGAAAGTGGTCCATGGCACAAGTCGACCACAATTATTAGTACGTAACCAAGAAAACTTAGGATAAATTATATTATTATATTAATTAATATTATAGCTTACCTCCTTTTAACTTAATATACTAGTCCAAGGCAAAGTAAACCTCCCTCTTAAACTTCTCTCTTCTCCTGCCAAACTCTTATTCAAGTAAAGTAAAGAATTGCGACCAGCTTATCTCTCTCTATAAATCTCTAATCTCTATTTCTCTCTCTCCCCCTTCTCTCTCCTCTCTCTCGCTCTCAAAATGGGTGTATCTTCAAGATTAAAACCTAGGATGATACCAGTTTTGCTTGTTTATATTCTTTTCTTCTCAGGTGCATTTCCATTTTTCTCTTCGTAATAATTTGAAACCACTTCTATATTCAGCCTCAAACTGGACAAGACTATTTTTCCAATCAAGTTCTAGTTCTTCTATATTAATGAGGGAAACTTTTGCCATGTATACATTTCGGTTTTGCTAAATGTTGAGAAGACAAGAACCATCATCAACGAGAAAAATTATCATCTCCATTTTGGGGCCTAATGGAGAGAAATCCAATCAAATTAGTTCATTTAATCCTTTACTTTCATAACCCTGTTTTCCTTCGTTAATTATCATTCATCATATACTTTTTCTGAAATTTCCTTGATCTCAAATTACAATATGTTTACTTAAAAAATTAAATTATAATATTTCTTTTTTCTCATGTTGCAGAATTTGGATTTCTTCAAACTTGTAGAGCACTCGGAATCAACTATGGACAAGTAGCAAATAACCTACCATCTCCTCCTCAAGTGGTCTCACTTTTAACATCCCTTAGAATAACCAAGACTCGAATTTATGATACGAATCCGCAAGTTCTCACCTCCTTTTCCAATTCAAGCATTGAAGTCATCATTACGGTTCCAAATGATCAAGTTGCCCTCATGACAAATCCTACACAGGCTCTTCAATGGATCTCAACTAACGTAAAACCCTACTTTCCGGCCACACGTATTACAGGTACGTACGTGTATCACCTCTATGCATGTTGTTATTTTGGTCGTATGATAATTTCTTCTACAAATAATATCGCATCAAGTCAAAACTACAATGCGAATGAACTATGCATGCATGCAAGTGTTTCTTGATTATGAGTGCACTTGTTTGTCATTCTACATGCATATCATATTTTAAATTTTTGTAAGCCTATAACTATTAAATCCTTGGAAAAATAAATAAGGTGTAGAAAGCAAAAAGCTTGCCTTAGTACTTCTCATGCTATAGGTAGTATAAAACACTGAAGCAGTTTTTACATACGTACCCTTAGTATATTTTCATATATACCCTTTAGTACCTAATATTTGCACTAGTCCGCAGTTGAAAAAGTTAATTAGCGAAAATATCGCCATCATACTAGACAATAGACATGAGCATTTGCAAATTAACTTTAAGTAAATGCACTACCGACATCATCAATATAATGTGAATTTCTTCTAACAACTTTGTTGCCAATGGAGTTTTGGAAAATTTTTGCTTGGGAAAAGCAGAAAGATTTTTGTTCCTTTTTTATTCATGTCACGACAATTTCGAAACTTATAGAAGATGACAAGCAAATTTTGTCCTGACTATGATTTGATTAGTTGTTAAGTGAAATCTAATATAACATTGAATCATAATATTTAAACTTGAAATGAACATTGTATTCTATTAATTTCACTCTAACAGGTATTGCCGTCGGAAATGAGGTCTACTCAACAGATGATGAAACCCTAAAAACTAACCTTGTACCGGCCATGATTAGCATGCATGGAGCTCTAGTACAACTAGGACTAGACCGGTACATCCACATATCCACTGATACCTCCTTAGCTGCACTCGAGACCTCATTTCCTCCCTCCATGGGTTCATTCAAATCTGAAATAGCACCTCAAATTTCCCAACTTTTAAGTTTCTTGGCTCAAACCAACTCACCGTTTTGGATCAATGCGTACCCTTATTTTGCGTATAAAGATGACCCGACTCGGATCGAGCTCAACTATGCACTGTTCAATCCAAACAATGGCATGGTTGATCCATATACGCATTTACACTATGACAACATGCTCTATGCTCAGGTAAATGCAAAAAGACTCGAGGTTATCCTTTCATTATTTGCCTTTAATCACACAGTCTCTTACAATCAACTAGACTAGGACACTACAAGCCTACCACTTGAATTATTTCATGCATAATATGTGTGGTTCTACTTTTTGTTTTTTTGATGAAAATGTGTGAGTTCTATTTAATTGGCAATTAATGAACAGGTGGATGCAGTGACAGTTGCAATAGCACGGCTTGGGTACAGCGGAATAGAAGTACACGTGTCAGAAACTGGTTGGCCATCCAAAGGTGACCCAAATGAAATAGGTGCAACGATCGAAAATGCTAGGGTTTACAATCGAAACTTGTTAGTAAGGCAGCTAAACAATGAAGGAACACCATTGAGACCAAATTTGAAATTGGAGGTGTATCTTTTTGCATTATTTAACGAAGATTTGAAACCGGGACCCGCATCCGAGAGGAATTATGGCTTGTACCAGCCTGATGGCACCATGGCATATAATGTAGGGTTGATTTCTTTGAGTACTTCTACTTCTACAGCTTCTATTTCGACCCTAACCTCTTCTGCATCTCCGGTATGTAAAAATAATGTACGCTTCATTTTTTTTTTTAATATTTCTTTTGGTTTAAGGTCCTATAGGGTGTAAAGTATACAACCATTAAGAATCTCTTTTGACAAAATAAGAGATTAGATTACTTAAACAATGTGACAAAAGTATATTTCTATACTTGTGGAGGAAGATGTCATAGTGGCAAATATACAATAAAGATGCTAATTTCGAGTCGAATCAAGCCGAAAGTGATGCATTTTTGCATCACTTAAATGTGAAATAGAACATTATCTCAATCAATGTTTTACAGGCTATATTTTCTTTCTGTTGGCTAAAATGCTCAAGTCCAATTATCAATCCAATTTTTTTAAGGAAGTATTATATAAGTTTTAATTATAGACATCCGGATATTGGAATTATTTTGCATGCTAAGTATAGTAAAAAAATTCACATTTATGTAATTACCAAAAATGTAACTTAAGTATATTTAAGCTAATTATTCTTCTATTTGTCTAAATATCTTCAAATGCAGGAATTGGAGAAGAAATTCGGGAGCTCATTTACATGGACATTATTATGTATATTCACCATCATGCATTAATGAGATACCAAAATTTAGGTTAATTAAATTTTTGGTTCTTTTATGACTCAAAGGAAAAATGTGACAGGCTAAGTTTCCATGACCAAAGGAGGTGTACTGAATTGAGGTATGGGCCCCTTATCCATTTGATTTACCTTATCTTATGGTACCACTTCTCCCTTTATATCTTTCTTCTACACCATCCCAAGAAAAAGAAGTGACTCTTTATTTCTTTTTCTTTTTTATCCTTTTTGAGGATCTCATGTCCCTATTTTGCCCCTACATTAAGGCTAAATCTATCTAGACTACACATGTATATATATTGCTGTAAATATACTTGTTGATTTTTTTTAATTATATACTTGTTGATTATATGAAACTAGCATGATGTTGCTTAGTAATTATGAGATCAACATGCCTTAATTTAAATACATCAAATATGTAATTCGTTCTATGATACACTAAAATATCATATGTTTCTTTTGCTGTCAACTTATATGGTAGTGCTAATATATTAAATATCATTTGGACGCATTTTACATGTCAGTGTTCTATTCTTTATTCTGAAAAGTTCTTTCGATATCCCTTGGTTCTTTTCATCACAAGGCTTACCTAAGCAAACATGGGGCCATTTTTTGAAAAGGGAAGGAAAACTTTGGGAGTTTTTAAGGATTTCAATTTCTGACCACCTGTTTACTTTTGCCCTTTTGCATTTGTAGGAAAAGGAGAGCGCTTAAAAGCAATTGGTTGCTTCTTTTGCTACGTGGAGCGCACTACATACTAACTAATATGCAATATCACTTTATTCTTTGATTAATTTCTTAAGAGCTATTAATGGAGGAAAAAGAAAGGGGGGAATAAGTGTACAAATTAATAGGAATAACTTTATTCTCTGACCAAAACCGTCGGAATAGGATATGGGTCTATTGTTGGGCCATGTGAATGTGCAAAAGTGTGCTTTTGTGTCGTGCGAACACGACGAGTGTGCTTTTGTGTTGTGTGAACACGATGGATTACTTCTTTAACAGCAAGTATTCCTTTGGAATTGCTTGATTTGACGCTTCATTCTTTTTATCAAAACGCTAATAAAAAAAATGCATTTGGCTTTGTGAATAGCATTAGGAATATTTAAATTTTATCCTTCCACTCTAATGACATACCTTTTTTTCTTAGAGAGCACACGTTCATATATCAAATTATTAAAAGACAATCTATCTCCGAGTACACTTAAATAATCTCACTTATTTCAATAAATTTTAGGCCCAACATGATTTATGAACGTGTAGAATTCAAGAGTAGGTGAAAAATTATGTTTTTTTTTTCTGCTGTTAAAAAATTATGTGTGTGTGTGGGTATAACTCTACTCTTCTTAAAATAAACCACCACCAATATAATAAAACGAAAGGATATTGTTGGTTCAAACCAGATAGTTATAAATAAACTAGTACACCACTAAGACTATAAAATTAGCATATAAAAACTCAATAGAATTGAGTTGTAGCCGAACATGAAAAAGGAAATCAAAATTGAAAAAAAACCAGAATCCATACCTTTTTTTTTTTTTGAAAGAAAGAAGATCATCCTTGAACCAACTCAGAAAATGAAAAAAAAGGAAGCCGAAAGTAGAAAAGAGGAAGTAGATCGTCCATTATTTTTACTTTCAGGGTTAATCAAGGATCATAATTCTAAATACATACAAAGTTTACATGCTCAAGCCTCCTTAAATGATAAATTAGCTACACGAACGATGAAATTTCCAAAATAAAACACTCCAATAAACTCAAAACTAACTAGACAGTTGACTCATCAAGTCTACTCTTGATCAATTGAAACGCTGGATTGACCCACGTGCCACAACTGCACTGCATTCCGGCCCAATTAAATGAGCCTAAACGGGCCTTGCACCCAAAACACAGAAGCTTCTCTCCCACGTGCCCTTCTTCCACTGTACAAGTTTTACCATTTCCGATCATATTAAAAAGATATTCTTTCAATTTATTTTAGAAACAAAAAATATACTTGGGTTTCGTTGGTGGACAGGAATGAAAAGGAATACACCTTTTAGGGATAAATGCATTGTTAGTCCTGTATTATAATGGAATTGTAGTTTAGTCCCTTTACTAATGATTTAAACTTTTTGTTTCTGGTACTTTATAAAATTGTGCACGGTTAGTCCCTCTTAATGGATATTTCTAATGTCGTCAAGTTTTTTATGTTATGACCATTACCCATTACAAAAATATCGAGTATAATGACTTATTAAAAATTCAGTTAAAAAGGAAAAAAAATATATACTCATGTGCATTTATAGATTTATTTTCCGAGTAAAAGTAAAGAATATATATTTCTTTAAAGACTGGAAGGGGCAAAATAATGACTTCAAAAAGTTATCAACGGTGTTAGCAACTTTCACTAAGATAGTAACTAACCATGCACAATTCTTTAAAATACGGGGACCGAAAAGGCGAAAAGTTTAAATCAATAGTAGAGGGAGGAAACTGCAATTACACGATGAATTTATTCCAGTCTTTTAACTCCAAAACAATACTGAAAAAGTGTTCAATGGGTGGCAGAAAAATGGATGGAACAGAAAGATTAAAAATTTCTCTTCATTTCAAATTTAAAAAAAAAGCAAATTTCATATGTACCCGTGTAAAACCTCATAATTTCACGTATACTCCTAAAAAAATGAAATATCACCAATACCCCAACAAAAGGTGAGATATCACCAATATCCCCACAAAATCACTCGAATATCATGAATAACCCTATGTGTGGTTTTGTATGGATATCCATGATATTTGAGTGATTTTGTAGGGGTATACATGAAATTATGATGTTTTGTAGGGGTACACATGAAATTTGGCCTAAAAATTAGTATTATCATACCGAGCATTAAAACAAAACGGACCAGTCAATCTGTCACCATTCTACTTTTGGAAGAACAATGAATAAAAGAAGTGAGATTAATTTGTACCTGCTTGCATCCATTTCATGGGTTGGACGAAAATGGTGGTGCACTCCGGTCTTCTCTCGCTCCAGCTCGAACTCGAATCCGAATCGCGTTTTTTCCAGTTGAAACATTTTTCCCCCTCACCTTGTTCGTGCGGTATTATAGTTTCCTGTGATGCGACTATTCTCCTGCATTTTCTGCACCGGTACACCACTGAAGGTTTAGTTTCGGCCCCTTCCATTTCCTAAAAAAAATAAATCATATAAAAAATAAAAAGACAGTTTCAATTGATTTGGTTGTTAGCTAAACCAGGTAGGATAAATATTTCGTTCAATTTATCTCCTAAAAACCGTCACGAATTTCTCGGTCTAATCTAAGTCCTATTTCTGCCCCAAACCCAATCCTTTCTACTAATATTGTTTGAATTATAGTCTGCTCAGTGAATCACACTCTAAACCCTAAGACAATGAACCTCAATCAGTTCAATCCAATTCAACTCAGTTCAGTTAAGCTCAAACTTAAGCACTAATTCTAACGATTTACAAAAGCTAATAAAACCATCACAAACCCAGCTTACACCAAAAGAATTGTCAAAATAAAGAAAATTAAGGTTTAAACGAAAACCAAGATGGTACCACAGCCAGAAATCAAGTTAAAAAGCAGTATTCAGCGCCGCTGCCGCCGCTTGCAAGCTGCAAGTTCAACTCTTTAACAGAATAGTATTGTATTTTCCTAATTACTTCGCACCCCACTATTAAAGTCTAAATATCAAAATGTCAGCCCATCCCTATAAAGCCCACATTTACCAGCCCATACAGGCCCCATTTTACTGTAAATTAGTTTCTGGGTATACAACCGGCCCTGATAGACAGCTTTCCTAATTTGTTCAAACCTCACTCTTAAAATGTCATATTTGCATACATACCCTATTGAAGTCATAAATGTCAGCCCATACCTAAAAAGGCCCAAACAGGCCTGATTTTAGTGCTAAATCAGTTTCTTTCTCCATTTACATCTTGCTCGACAGTCGACAATTGTTTCCCAGATCCTCCATTTTTTATCAGCAATTCACCGGAACTAAAAGAGGGAAATTGCTAATTCGAACCTTAAAACCAGCGATTTCAAACTTCAATCAGATGGCGCCGCAGAAGATCGAGACGGGGCACCAGGACGTGGTGCACGACGTGGCGATGGACTACTACGGGAAGCGGCTCGCCACCGCCTCGTCCGACTCCACGATCAAGATCGTCGGCGTCAGCGGCGGCTCGCACCAGCACTTGGCTACCCTAACTGGCCACCAAGGCCCCGTCTGGCAGGTCGCCTGGGCCCACCCCAAGTTCGGCCCTTCTCTCCTCGCCTCCTGTGGCAACGACGGCCGCGTCATCATCTGGAAAGAAGGTAGCAAGCCATGTTGTTGTTGTTGATTAATTCGTGATATCGGTTCAGCTGAATCTGAATCTTGTTTTTGTTATTTGTATGATTTGTTTGTTTGTTTTGTTTATCTATTTATTATTTTTTATTTATTTTATTTATTTAAATATTTTTTTATTTAATTATTATATATACACACACACATAACCATATTTATTTATTTACTCATTTTTTTTCGTCCTGTTTGTTTATATATATATATATATATATATATATACACACACACACACACATAAATAAATAAATATTTACTTTATCTAAATCCTCTTTTCTCTCTCCAACCAGGCGCGAAACCGGACGAGTGGGTCCAGTCCCACGTATTCACGGACCACAAATCCTCAGTCAACTCAATCTCCTGGGCCCCACACGAGCTCGGACTCTGTCTCGCATCCGGCTCCTCGGACGGCAACATCTCGGTCTTCACGGCCAGACAGGACGGACTCACGTGGGACACGGCTCACATAGACCAGGCCCACCCGGTCGGAGTCACCTCGGTCTCGTGGGCCCCGGCTCTACAGCCTGGATCCCTCGTGGGGCCCGCTAGTGCCAGCTCAGCGGAGTATGTTCAGAAGTTGGCATCAGGAGGGTGCGATAATACTGTCAAGATCTGGAAGCTCTATAATGGTTCGTGTTTTTTTTTTTCTCTTTTTTTGTTGCAGAAGTAATCTATTATATATTACCTTTTCAATGTAAGAAAATATTTCAAATAATAAAAGAGAGTAGATTGATTTCATTGACAGCATATGTCTCTGGTACCACTACCGTCATAAATCATGCATTTATACAATTAAGTTAATTCATAAGACACGTTTCGAAAAAGAAGTTAATTCAAAAGACGTTTAACATTTAGCAAAAATCATGCATAATGCATACAATGTCACCCATGCATAATTGCATTCATACATTTATATCTACAATTACATGCATTCATACATTGTTACACGACCCTAAACAATCCTCAAAAACCATTCATCCTCAAAACCCTAATTCTTCAAGTAATCGAAATATTACAGAGATTAAGGTATTTCTTGAGAGAGTTAAATATCAACACTAGGACCTTGCTGCAAATAATACGAAAGCTGGGGCTAGTTAGCAATTTGCTATTAAGTACTGGATTTCCAGTTTTGAAAATTGTTGTTATTCTCAATTTGTAATTTTGTTGAGTCATACCTGAACAACTGTCTCAATAGATCCTGAAAATTCATTTGTAGTCTTCTTAAAAAAACTGTGAAAAAATGGTATTACAGGGATAAAATACTACAAATGATAAAAATATTTAATTACCTTGTAGTTCTAAGTCCTTATCTTCACAAAATAATTAATTAAAGGAGCAAAATAATTAATTAAATTCACAAAATATTAATAAAATTAAGGAAAAAATAAAGGGTTGAATAGAAAGTGTATACCTCAATACCATTCTCTTCTATAGTGATGGATGAACCAATAGCAGCAATCCACAACCTCACTGCTGCAAAATTTAAATCAAGGTTATGGTTCCCATAGATTAAACCACCAATTAGACATAATAATCCCCAATTAAGACTTTTTCACTCTAATTAACGCTAACATTGGCCGATATCAGCCCTAATTAGACACAAACAACACCAATTAACTACTATAATCGAAGATATGCCAATAGATGATCGACAGTAGTAACCTATTGCACCACTGAAATATCTGAAATTTGTATGAAAGAGAAGGTACGAGTCAGAGAGAGAGTGAGAATACGAGAAGCGAGAGGGAAGAAAGAAACCTAGCCATTAGAAAGAGAAAGAAGGGGAGAATTGTGAGTCGTGTAAATGACCACAATACCCTTTTTTTGAATATTGGTATTTTAATTTAATTGGCCCCTTAGATGTACTTAGATGAACGGACAAGATGATTTATAGGCATGGAAGAATTTCTCAATATAATTTATTCCCCTGCAAAACATAAGAAATGCCATGCAGCCCTTGCTTTCCTTATTTCTTTTAAAATGTTCCCAAAATTACCTTTTGACCATTATTTTCTATTTACATATGAATAAGCAACAGAAAAGGGCTAATTTAATCAGTTTCTTGAAAAAAAAATCTTCAAGGTGGGATATCAGTTATAATTCTTGCATTATATAAGGGTATTAACAATATTTCACAAGATATTTTCTTGTTTCGTAGTGAATAACATATGAAATCCCATGATATAGAGGTCTATACCATAACTTCTACTATTTCCATCAATCCAAACTACTAATTATTACAACATTTAATGCTTACACCGGGTTCATGGAAGATTATTAGGGTATTTATTGATTATATTTCATGATGATATTTCACGCAATATTTTGTAGTTTCGTAGCGGTAACATATGAAAAATTCCTCGATACAGAGGGCTAAAACTGAACTTAACAATTTTATTTTCTCAAAACATCAAGAAAACCAACCCAATCCCATCCAAAGTACTTACTATCACATTAAATGCTTACACCAGGTTCATGGAAGATGGACTGCTTCCCAGCTCTGAAACTCCACTCCGACTGGGTTCGCGACGTTTCATGGGCCCCGAACCTCGGCCTGCCAAAATCGACGGTGGCCAGCGCATCACAGGACGGGATAGTCATCATCTGGACGGTGGGCAAGGAAGGCGATCAGTGGGAAGGCCGGGTTTTGAACGATTTTAAGACCCCGGTGTGGAGAGTCTCCTGGTCCCAGACTGGGAATGTGCTCGCGGTCTCGGATGGGGGTAATAATGTGAGTCTCTGGAAGGAGGCTGTTGATGGGGAGTGGCAGCAGGTTACGACTGTTGATAGTTAGAGAGATGATGTTTCTTTTTAGATGATTTGGGAGTTGTGGTTGGTGTTTTTATTTGTTGGATTGTGGTTGCTACTTGTTTTTAGGAAGTTTTAAGTAAAAAGACGGGGATTATAGAAATTGAAAACAATGTTCATCGCAGTTGGGTTATGTGTGCGTGATGTTTTTCTTTTTGTTGGTTTGATTTTTAAAGTTCTTGTTAATGAGAGATTTTTTCTCTGTCAAATGGTTTTGTGTGCATAATGAACGGATAATGACAGGGCAATTAATATGTCAATGCGCAATACAGTGTGCACCGTCTTTGACAAAGTATAAAATGTGTATCTTGTATACAATAATCATGTTCTAAGGATTTAGATACTAGGGGTTTGTTTTAAATAAATCTGTTGTTGTCTAGAATCAACTATGATATCACTTTTTTGTAGATCAAGCAATGACAGCATTGTTTTGAATTCTATATAGTTTTGTTATTTAGTAATTCAAATGAGATTTTTTGAACTTGATGTTTCTGGAGATCATTCTTATAGGTATCTTGTATTTTCGTTATATACCAGTTCAAATGATGTGGGCTCGGAGTGATCAAATATTTTGGAAGGAGGGTATTGTCATTAGAAAATAAAGTTTGAGAAATTAATATAATATGTTGTTCTTTTACATATTTCATTTTATTTATGTATGTTAAACGGTTTTTTTTTCTGCCTGTGTATATGTTAATATAAGTAGCAAAATTAAAAAAAAAATGGATAAATTTTACAAACATGCTTGTTGATCTTCTCTCAATATAACAGAAAATTAGAATTGAAATTTTCAATGAAAGCAACAAAAGAACATTGTTTCTTCGAAGATTCAATCAAACAATAAAAACACAAAAGTTCATATATTTGCCCACTGTTAAAGACTTGATCATTTGAATGCACTAAACTAGGCTTATATGCACTTATCAAACCCCTATATAATCCCTAACATCCAAACTTCACCATTCAAATCTCTCCAAAAACATTATTTTATTTCCATTAAAAACATAAATAATGGCCTCCAAATTCCATCCTTTCATTGCCTCCTTCGTTCTCGCCATATTGGCTGTCTTACCAATAGCATCTTCCATAGACCCTGACCCATCATTGCTCAAAAAGTTTGATGATTGGGTCTCGAAATTTGGCAGAAGTTACGAAAATTCTACTGAGAAACTGCACCGGTATGGAATTTTCCAAGAGAATCTACAGTACATAGAGAATTTCAAGCAAAATGGGTCATTTTCGTACAAACTGGGGCTTAACCAATTCGCGGATCGGACTGACGAGGAGTTCACGGCCATACTAACCGGGTCACCACCAACAAGCACAAAACCGGGAAATTCGTTTGGGAGCACAAACGGATCAACTGGACTTGGTGCTTTTGACTGGCGAGAGATGGGGGCAGTAACTGCTGTCAAGGACCAAGGACAATGTGGTAACGAGATTCTTGTTATGTTTCAGTTTGAATATTATATATTATATATTACTCTTTCTTAAATGTTATATTTTGCATACGTCTCGATTCAAATTTAAATACCGTCTAAAAAAATATTTTTGCTTTTGTTGATTATTTGCTAATGGATTGTTATTTTCTTATAACGACTAAATTGAAGTGTTTAAGTAGATTATATTTTGTATAATCGGTAATGCATTTGCGTTGTTAGATCCTGCTAGACCTATCTCATGACCCTAATTCCATGTAACCCCAAAATAACCCTCAATGGAGTATGTTTCTTCTAAACTGTTTTTTCTTTGTTCGTGCTGAAATAATTTTGGTTTGACATACGAATATGATATTGTGAGAGGGAGGTTGCCGGCCAACATTCCGGTTCCATTAAACTCACTTAATAAATGCATCCAAATGTAAACTACACATTGTCATATGTAAATTATTTTTGTTAAAGCTATGTGCTATTTATTATATGTATATATTATTTTTACAGAAAAATGTATATATTATATAAATATATACGAACAGTACATCATAATACATCGTATCATAAAGCAATCCAACTCCAACCTAATGACTGATGCATAATAGCTGTACTGTCACATTTGTATTCTTCGAGATGGACTTTTTGATGTCAATCTCTATTTTTCACTTCTTTATCTAATTGTAGCAAAAAAAATTAATATGTTGTTTTCAAACAAAAAAAATTAGGATCATGTTGGGCATTTGCTGCAGTTGCAACAATCGAAGGAATTTATGCAATAACAACAGGGAGTCTCACATCTTTCTCAGAGCAAGTGATTCTGGATTGCGAGACATACGATCAATATGGATGTAATGGAGGATATGTGGATCGTGTATATTCCTTTATTATCAATAATGGAGGCATTACAACTGAAACCAACTATCCCTATATTGGTTACCAAAGCATATGTGACACAGAAAAATTAGCAGATTCTTCAGCCTATATCACTAACTACGCATACGTAACGCAATACGATGAAACCATATTAGAGACGGCCGTTGAACAACAACCGATATCTGTGCTGATTGATGCGAGTGGGTTCAAGTATTATGAAGAAGGTGTTTTTGAAGGGCCATGTCAGTCGAGTAAATTAAATCATTTTGTTACATTGGTTGGATATGGAACAGACTCGGATGGAACTAAATATTGGATCGCAAAAAACTCTTGGGGTACAAGCTGGGGAGAGGAAGGATATGTAAGGATGCAGAAGGATGTGGACTCAGTATATGGTTTATGCGGCCTTGCGACGTATCCTATGTATCCAATAATTTAGACTCATCTTGGAGGTGTGCCGTCACCTTCATGGTGTAATTGGAAAAAAGAAATAATACGAATAAATTTCACGGTGTGAGGATTGGTGAAATATATATGATATGGTGTATACTTGAATATGTACATTTCTTTTCGATTTGTGTGGATATTGTTTTTAATTTCTTTTCGATTTGTGTGGATATTGACTTTAATTTTGTTGAATTTATACGAATAAATTTCAGGGTAAATGGATTGGTGATATATATGTATGAACGATGAAGATTTGCTATGTACATATCTTTTTCTTTTTGTTTGCATGATTGATTTGAATTTGATTGAGTTGAGGAACCCGAAGTCATATACGTTACATGCACAGCGGAATATACGGGTTCATTCCTCTCTAGAATCATCGTAAAAGAAATAAAGGTACGAGATTACGTAATTAAAATTTATACATCCGATCTTCCTGATCCGCAAAAGAGAGAACAAATGTAGATCTGAACAATTCTCTTTCCTGAATCTCGACACGCGAATCTCCTTGCTCCTCCTAAGGATGAAAAACTTGATCGCTCGCTAATCTCCAAAGTAGGAGATCCCTACTAGTATCCACACGAACTTCAGACATACGGAATAACCGGACTCGGCTAGACGAGTCCGAAATACTTTCCGAAATTTCCTCACAAAACTCTCTCTCTATTTTTGTGTTACGGTGGCTTCTAAGGCTTGAGAATTATGTATTTAATAGAGGGGGACCTCTATTTATACTAGAGAGGGAGATGAACAATTGCTCAGTTACCATAACTAGAACCATAATTATGCGCCTATTCCATTCAGAACGGAACCCTTCCGTTCAGAACGGAATATTGTTTCCATAAATGAGAAAACCTGGCTGCCACCAAACTGGCACCTTCCATTCATAACGAAACTCTTCCGTTCATACCGAAAGTGTGTTGTTTTGCACAATCAATCATCCAATTTCGTTCACCAATTTATACATCATATGTATAACTATTTTGAGGTATTTTAATCCCGTATGAATGGAGTTCATTGTGTGACGGTATATGTTCCATTTAATACTGACAACGATCTTCTAAAAATCATAAATCATGAGTAATCTCTAGACTGGTGTGATGACTACATATGTTAAATGAAATGATCAACGATCATAAACCTATCTGAATAGACTGTCTCTTTACTGATCGAGAATTAGACTGAATAAATTCAAAATGATATTAACAACACATGTTAATCCATTTTGAGTATGGCCATGTATTTTTTTCAGTCCCAGATATATCTCCCTCATGACAAGAGGAATAAATCTCATCTTGATCACTCACATTTGTTGTCATGATTCAGTGCATGCCTAATGATGATCCTAATGATCATCCCGTTACGGATGACGTAGAATTATATTAAATTATGTAGTTACATATACAAGAATCCATGGTGATCTCAGATCGTAGGAACAAGCACACTATTCATATGAGAATCACTAATGACATGTACCATGCATATTCTCATAGTGTGTTCAATCCAATACGTGTTATCTAACACGTATCTATATTCCAGACATAACATCTTTATGTCTATGATCAGCAGAACATGATCATCCAGCCTGCGAATATACTAGTGTGGATATATAGCTTCTTACTTGAAATAGGTTTATCTCTATAAACATCATGCATATCACTAGAGACGGATTAGAATGTCATTCGTTGGTTTATAGTTCTACTATCAGAATTCCATATTCTGATGAGGTAAACATGAAGTATCATCCATGGTTGATATAAGATATGTAAGTATACTTTCACAACACATACACACAGATATATAAGATACAATCTTTATTGAATAAATAATAATGTCTTAATACATAATCAATTTCCTAGCACAAATTTATTTGGCCTAGGGCACTAATCCTACATTCATGTGTTAGTTGTTTTACACCTAGGGTGTCAATGGTTCGGGTAATATCCGAATCGAACCGGTACCATATCTGAAAATATCTAGATCCGGATAAAAAAATTCGGATCCGCTCAGACCCAGATACAGAACCGGATCCATTTTTACAAGTATGGATCCGGATCTAGAACTTCCTATATATTTGGCCCCAATCCGGATGGATACGAATATTACCCAGAGCCGAATAATTATCAAACATTGGAACATGTTTTTGAACTCATACTTTAAGATTTTGATATAATTGTGACACATTATTTATATAATTTATATTAACAAAACTATGCAATATACAAAACGCAACATATTTTTTATGATATATAAAAAATAATAATAATACTATAAATAAAAAATAGTCATGCAATATTATTTGTACCATTTTTATAACCGAAAAAGATCTGGATTCATATCCATATCCGACAAATCCGAACCATATCCGGATCTGTATAATATCTGAACCGTATCTAGAACCGGAGAGAACAAGATCCGAGTTTAGAAAAAAAAATTGGATACAAATATAGTACGAGCACTATCCGAACCGTTGACACCCCTACTTACACCTCATTTTAAGCTGTCTCTTAAAATTGCACAATTTTTATTACGACTGTTGGATGTGAATAGAATGAAACATTTTGTTGGTTCGTGTAACATACACATTCCTATTTTTCCTCTTGACAAGTGAAGTAGGAAATCAGGGTTGAATTAACTATGAGTTTTAATTCTAGTAGAAAATAATTCGTTCATCACACATATTTTTTCTTTTATTTTTAAAAAAGTAAGTGATTCTTAATCTAATGTTGTATTTCTTCTACTAACATCACTAATAATTTCTTTTCAATTTTCTCTCTATTTTTAACTCCATATTGGTATGCTTCCGATTTAATTTGTTATAAAATTACATAATTTATATTCTAATAAATTGATTAATACCTTACATTATTATTCAATCTCTTTTGTCAATTCTCCTTGAATCACGTCACTCATTTTGTATTGACTGTCAGCTCATGATATTTTTCTTAAATATTAGTGTTTCTTTTTTCAAATTCATTGATATTTTATACTAATTTATGTATGGCTATTAACACATTATCATAGACTTATCAGATTGGTACTTCTCATATTTTGTGAGAACTATCAAATCTTTGGTTTATCAAGCTCACTTGCTTATGTGGCAATCTGAACATAATTATGAGAACAACTTCATTTATAATTTGTTACATTAATTAATATTTTTGTGTTTTATTTTATCATTTTTTTGGGACTCACATATCGTTTTGTTTCTTAAGTTTAATAATATTCTTTGAAAAGTTAGACAATATCATTTGTATTACATCATATTGGATCAGTATTTCGTGTTATATTCTCAATTTCCTAATTACCATGTCAAAATATTTCTTAACTTGTTGTGAACGTATTGTAATATTTTCTTTATATTACAAGTTGCATCTATATTTTATGAGTCATGTTCATTCACATAATGTATTTATTTTATTTATCATTTTGACAGTTCAAGAAAAATTAACAATGAGAAAACTAATAGGGGAATCTTTAAGAAATTATTCATATTAATTTCTCTTATAATTCACCATATTTTTTTCATTATATGGTTTACTTTTTTCTCAAAGATTATGTTAGTGTCATTAATTTTCTTTCCCTCTTTTTTTATTTTTTCTCTTATTATTATAGAATAAATAAAAATATTTTATACTAATTTTAGGAATACATAACAGACTTGAATTCTAATCACGGATTAGTTATTATTAACCTTAAACTATTTTTTGAAATAAATGATAATACATAAGTATATTTTATTAAGCAATGCAAATTTATAAATAATTTTGTAAACTAACTTTATAAGATTATATTATAATATATTGTTTCTAAATTCTATATTATAAATTGATTTTTGCCGGTAAAAAAGTGGTTTCAATATTTATAATTAATTTCATTAAATCGGGCCATACTCTTTTCACTCGGATTTTCGCTATTATTTTATAGACCTTGTTGGATACGCAAATCGGCCGATAATCCTTCACTTTGGTAGGTTCGGCACACTTCAGGATTAGTATGATGTTGGAGTATGAATGATTTTCCGGCATATTAGCATTTGCGAAGAATTGTTGGACGTTTTTTGTTATCGGTAGAAAAAGTTGTCGAAAGATTCAATAACGTGGGCCAAAACTCCATCCTGCCCGGATGCCTTGCCTGGTCCTAGTTCCAATATAGCTTTTTTCACCTCTTATTGGGTTGGCAAGTCCCCCATTGTAAAAGTTTCTTACATTGTTACTCGAGGTAGAGTGCTTAAGAAGACTGGAGAATTAACCTCTTCCGGATGTCGCACATTTGTTGCTCAAAATATGTCCTTTTAATCATCAATAAAAGCCCTCCTAATCTCCTTCTCATCTCCAATCCACCATCTATCATCTAATTGAAGCGTCTTAATTGTATTGTATTATCGTCTATTTGTAGTAGTGAGGTGAAAGAAAAAAAGTATTCCCTACCAACAGTCACGGGTCCACCATAGCTATTGATCAATAGCTATGGCCCGTGGCTATTGAGATACCATAGCTGTTGACAGTCAATAGCCATGGGCCCGTGGATATTGACCACGTTGTGGTTGTTGCTTATCAATAGCCACGGTGTTAGATTCCGGACGTGCATGACGCAGTGGAAAAACAAAAACTCGTCTAAAATCAATCCGAGGACCCGTGCATATCGGTTAAATCAAAGAAATAAATCTTAAACATATCTTTCAGATTACGCTTAATCAGTGACGCTCAAATCATGCGTGTTGTCCATGCGCCTCTAAACCGGTTACCGTCCTAACCGATTTTCCGTCCGTCTAGGCCGTCTAGGTCGGATCGTGCGGAAGTCATCTACCGCACGCACAATCGGTCTCCACCGAAACTCTCAACAACCCGTTCTCATCTTCTTAGGCCGAATAGATCACAAGCGCCGAAAGTACGAACGCTTCTACCGGTATCCACACGAACAAACTTCTTAAAACAGGAAGAAGAACAATATATATGCTAGTAACTTATTCTCCTCTTGCACAAGAAAACTCTCTTTTTTTTCTTCTTCTTTTATCTCACAAAAGATGTATATAATTCCTCTCATATAATCGCACTCTTTCATTTTTGTCATACAAAAGGAAAGCACCCTTTCATAATTTTGTCATAAAAATTAGAAAGTATAGTTTCTCTCTTTTGTCTCACAAAAGAGAATGTGAAATAATGAGAGAGAGAATGATGTGTGCACTTGAATTTGGAACCCTCTATGTCCTTATATAGAGTCGAAGAGTCATGTCTCTTCATACTAAAAGATATGTATGACATCACTCATCATTATCCATATGTCATCATCTAGACTCTTCTAGATTACATGATTTTTTGTGATCATATTCTTTATATACATATATATCACATCTTATTACATAAGATGACAATATCTTTTGTGACATTCTTATACTACTCATCATATAAGTCGTTAGGATTTTCTACACCCGTTTTACTTTGTTCTTTGTGTGTGACCATGTAGGTTTACTTAATGTTGGCAATAGACTTGACAGTCTGTAAATCATGAGCGGACTCTAGCAAGCCATCATGATTACCCAATTTAAGTGAACATTGGTGATCCAATTTATCTAATCAACAATCACGTATTTAGTCCCTTTGTCACGCGATATCTGTATCGATCATAAGGCATGTTATACGTCATCCTTATATTAATTGATTGATATTTCTTGATCCCAAATTAAACTGAACAAGAACAAATGACATTAATAACTCTTATTAATTCATTTTGAGTATGGCCATACATTTCTTCAGTTCAATTCATCAAGAGGCCTAAAGATATCTCTCTCATTTATGAGAGAAACAAATCCCGTCTTGATTGCACTGATCCCTCTACATGATTCATTATATACCTAATCATAACCGTTATGACTACCCGGTTAAAGGCAGTGTTAGATTATATTAAAGTATAAAATTACTCATGTTGGGAACCGAGACAATCTCAGGTCAAAGGACTATAAATACCTTATGTTACAAGAATCGCTAATGACGTAAAACATGTAGCATTCTTATGGCGGGTCAATCCAGTATATGATCTCTAACATATACCTATGTTAATGACTTGATAACTATTTATCCATGATCAGTAAAGCATGATCATCAGTCAACTAATATACTGGTATACATTTATAGCTTGTATATAAATATTTATTTATATGTATCCGCAAGTATATTTGTCTCCACAAATATCCTATAAATGACCAGGAACGATTTAGAATAGCATTCATAAAACTTTATAGTTTTACTATCAAAGTCACGCACTTTTATGATATAAAGCTGAATTGCATATTCATGGTCTATTTTAATTATATTAAAATAACCTATATGCACATATTATATGAAATATCTTAGAATAAATATTATGTTTGTTATTACAATCCATCATCTAAGTCACTAACACTTTGGCCTGGGCATAACATCATCACACGGAACAACAACGAAACTTTCAGTCATGGGTCAATAGTCACAGGGTACCGTTTCTACTGATAATAACTACGGTTTTTTAATCAATAGCAATGGTTTGACCCCGTTGCTGATGTATGATTTTGTTGTAGTGCTTTCATCTTGTAATTGTCACCTTATTCTTGAAGCTTGGACCAGGTTCAAGAAGGAAGGGGACCTGGGGATGGGGTGAGTCTCTAGAAGGAGGTGGATGATGGGGAGTCGCAACAGGTTACGACTGTTGATAGTTAGAGAGAGAGAGAGGGGCTGGTTTTAGTGTTTGTCTGTTGGGATGTTTTTTTCTTCTTTGTTAGAGGATTTAGCGGTTATTATCGTTGGTGTTTTTTTGATGGACTGTGCTTGTTACTTTTTCTATGGAAATTTAAGTAAAAGGATGGGTATTATGCCTACATGGAGGAAAAAATAAGGCATCTACATTCTAGTTGGTATTTGCCGCAATCTTTATTTGTTTTTTTTTTTTTTTTTTTTTTGGTGCTGGACTGTTTAATATTTTTTCATTTTGGAAATTAAGAAAAACACATACTGTTATGCATTGCAAGAATGCCCCTTATGTTATTGAAATTGTGAGAAGAGAAAGCCCCAATATTCTGTAGGTGCTCTGTGTCACCTTTATTATGTATCCATTTTTTCCTGTTTCTGTTTTTATAATGAATGGATAAGGACCTATCTGTTTAATGGAAATTACCATGTCAATGCTGAATACGGTGGGCTCCACATCTGACTAGGTATATAAACTTCGTATCTGTATACAATAATCATGCGCTCCACATCTGACTAGGTATAAACTGCGTATCTGTATACAATACTCAGGCTCTGAAGATTTAAATACTAGGGTTTGTTTTTAATAAAGCATTTGAATAAGTCTTCAACGAGGCGCTGGAAACGGCACACGAATGGTTGAAGGCACGAAATCTGCAGGATTCACGGGAGATGATAATTATAATTCTTTACGAGCAATTTATTCTTTTGAAAGTGTTAGGATCAGGGGGGCCTAAATTTAGATAATTGCTTTGGCTTTCGGTTTATAACATTAATTTGTAGTGTCTTTTATTTCATTTAATGAAAATGTTTTGTAGCCTTATCGGCTACACACTAATAAAAAAATCTTTTCTTGCCTAGAATCAACTATAATATCACTTTTTGTAGATCAAGCAATGAAGGCATTTTTGTGAATTCTTTTTAGTTTTGTTATTGACTAATTCAAATGAGACTTTTTGTAGTTTTTGTTTTTGTAGAGCATTTTTGTGGGTATCTTGTATTTTTGTTATATACCAGTTCAAATGGCGTGGGCTCGGAGGATAAAATATGTTGGAAGGAGGTATTTTCATTAGAAAATGGAGTGTTTTGAGGAATTAACATATGATTATGTTGTGAAGTTCTTTTAGATGTATAGTTTTTTTAGATTTTTAAACATTTTTTCCTTGGTCCGTGTATGACATGTTATTTCAAGTAGCAATTTTTTTTAAAAATGGATGAATGGATAAGAGTTCGTGCATACGAATAGACGCGTTGATGATCTCTCAATCTAACAAAAAATTAAAGTGTTGAAATTTTCCAACGGAACAACAAAAGCACATTGTTTCTTCAAAGATTCAATCAATTAATAAAACACAAAAAAAGTCAAATCATAAATATGCCCATTGTTAAAACTTAATCATAGCACTCGACAAACCCCTATATAATCGGTCAAAACATTCTAACTTCACCATTCAAACCTCTCCAAAACATTATTCTATTTCTATTAAAACATAAACAATGGCCTCCAAATTCCATCCTTTCATTGCCTTCTTTCTTCTAGCCATATTGGTTGTCTTACCAGTAGCATCTTCCATAGACCCAGACCTATCAGTGCTCAAGAAATTTGATGATTGGGTCACAAAATTTGGCCGAAGTTACCAAAATACTACCGAGAAACTGCGCCGGTTTGAAATTTTCAAAGAGAATCTACAATACATAGAGAATTTCAACAAAAATGGATCATCTTCATACAAACTTGGGTTTAATCAATTTACGGATCGGACTGACGAGGAGTTCACTGCCATACTAACTGGGTCACCACCAACAAGCACGAAAGTCGGAAGCTCATTAGGGAGCATGAATGGATCAACTGTGCCTGGTACTGTTGATTGGCGAGAGATGGGGGCAGTAACTGCTGTCAAGGACCAAGGACAATGCGGTACGAGATTCTTGTGATGTTTCTCTTTAAATATTATATGTTTATAAAATAAAATAAAAATTATATTATATGCTTATCTAATTTGATGTAAATAAAGATGCTGATATCTTCCTTTGAACGATATATAGGATCATGTTGGGCATTTGCGGCAGTTGCAACTATTGAAGGAATTTATGCAATAAAAACTGGGAGCCTCAAATCTTTTTCTGAGCAAGTGATCCTAGACTGTGAGACTAGTGACCAATTTGGATGTGACGGAGGATATGTGGATCGTGTATATTCCTTTATTATCAGCAATGGAGGTATAACAACTGAAACCAACTATCCCTATATTGGAAACCAAAGTATTTGCAATACAAAAAAATTAGCAGATCATGCAGCCTACATCACTGACTATGCTTTGGTAACACAATACGATGAAAGCGTGATAGAGAAAGCTGTTGCACAACAACCAATATCTGTACTGATTGATGCGAGTGGGTTCAAGTATTATCAAGAGGGTGTGTTTGCAGGGCCATGTCAGTCGAGTAAACTAAATCATTTTGTGACTTTGGTTGGATATGGAACAGATACAGATGGAACTAAATTTTGGATCGCTAAGAACTCTTGGGGTACAGGTTGGGGAGAGAAAGGATATGTAAGAATGCAGAAGGATGTGAGTTCAATATATGGTTTGTGTGGCCTTGCGAGGTACCCTATGTATCCAATAATTTAGACAGGTCATGGAGGTGGATTCACGGTATAAAAAACAAAAATTATACGAATATATGGTATGTTGGAGATTTACTTGAGAATGTACCTATTCTTTTTTTATTTGTGTGGATATTTCATTTTAATTTGGATTGGATCTTTACTCGTTTTACGATTTGATGAATAAATTTATGAAGTTTGTCCATCATCAAAGAGGTTTTGTTAGAATATTTAGAGAGATCAGAGGAAAGAAGAGAGATGAACAATTTATTGTATTATTGTTTGATTGTGAGATTACACATAGGCACTATTTATAATATAAATGAGCTAATCTAAGTCATTAGTTAACTGACCGTTGGAACTATTCTAGTCACTCATTTAGTAATCTAATCATAGCCATACATTGAGTAATTAACTCCTAATTAGTTTTCTAATATTTTATCAATATATCATAATACTCTATCACCCCCCCCCCCAATCGAAACTAGTTCTCGAACGGTGAGCGCGTGACGAAGTAGTTGAAAACATGGAGTAGAAAATCCCTTCGTCAGAACATCCGCGATCTGATCCTTGGTGCTGATGAATTGGACGAGTAGTTGTTTTGAAGTTGTGAGCTCGCAAACGAAATGGAAATCGATGCTGATGTGTTTAGTGCGGGAATTAAAAATCGGGTTTTGAGCAAGGTAGGTAGCGCCAATGTTGTCGCACCATAGGACAGGGGGTCGTGTTTGAGGGATGTGAAGTTCGAAGAGAAGGGATTAGAGCCACACGATTTCTTGGGTAGCCACGGCAAGGCTACGATACTCAGCCTCGGTACTAGATCGAGAGATCGTCCCTTATTTCTTGGAACTCCACGATATTAGATTGGGGCCAAGGAAGATGCAGTAGCTTGTGGTGGATCGCCGGTCATCTGGATAGCCTGCCCAATCAGCATCAGAGAAGGCCTGGAGAAAGAGAGATGTTGCGGGGCGTAGTTAAAGTCCTAGAGTGATCGTTCCTTTGAGATATCGAAGAATGCGCTTAACGGCGGTCCAATGTGTGGTTGTTGGGGAGTGCATGAATTGAGAGACCTTGTTGACGGCGAACGAGATTTCAGGGCGTGTGATGGTAGCATATTGAAGGGCCCCAACAACATTGCGATAGAGAGTAGGGTTGTTGTAATGTGTATTTTTGTGCACATTTTTAGGGTTTTTATCATATAAAATTCACTCGTAAATCACATAAAATGTATGAAAAATATTTAAAAGTAATAAAAAAAATATTTTTGAAACTCTTAATGCACTTTTGTGTGATTTTTCATGTAAAAAGACCGAGAAAACGACATTTTGATGACTTGATGAAAAGTCAACTCTAAATAACGGACCGATCTGCAAATCCTGGGCCAAAGATGGCCGAATTCTTCATAAATCTCCGAGAAAACCCTACACACACCTCTCCAATTCTCTTACAACCCTTACCCACCAACTTACCAAGCAAAAAACGAATAAATTCACAAAAGGACGAAAGTCAAACTCGGGAAATCGACTAGTTGAACAAAAGTCAATTGTCCCAAAAGGGGGTCAAACTGGGTATCAAATCGAAGAGCACGATGATATGAACTCAGCGGTACAAACCTCGCGAAAAAAGACCTTCTAGAATTCCCAGAAAATGCGATACAAGATATGGTCAATCTTAGTCAAAGTCAACGTTTGACCAAGGTCAGACTTTCTCTCAACCAATAACAACGCGACATGTGTCTCCATTGTTCAACTCAAATCAGCACAGAAAAGAATTAGGGGTACGAGGATTTAATTTGGGCCAATCAGCTCATTACACGTGGCGTCTCAGTTAGAAATCAACGAACCAAAGAAGGACACGTGGCTTGAGCCGTTAGAGTTGGATGTAGAGAAGCCACGTGGCAACCTTTGATTGGGGGATGCCCTGGCGCGTCAGTACGAGATTGTTATTGAACCACTCACTGAGTGACATGTGGCACCCCTTCTCAGCAGTCTGAGATAAGGAGGACACGTGGCGGATTATGATTGGGGAGCATCGTACCGTACTGAGCATCTGTCAGAATTTCGTGCAGCAGAATGGGCCAGTAAACTCATGACGCGTGGCATCACGCATTTTCACCAGTCAGTTAACCGAGTCCTCTCTGGTGAAAAGTTTCCCGCACGCCTCCAGTGAATCATTAACGAATTAAATGGGGATCATTGGACGATCCAGTGGCCATTAATGGAGGTGATTCATCACGTGTTTTCTGCCAGATTTGCAGCATTCAGTCCGAGGTTTTTCATTCCAGCAATCTGAAAATGACACGTGTCTAGTCGGTTTATGTCTGCCCCAATCCGAGTCTGCCACGTGTACAGACCGTTGAATTCGGATAGAGTTGGGGGAAATTGATAAATGCACCCAGAAAATTGCACCCAAGCAGAATTTGAATCGAAATGAAGGCAAAAGAGTGCTAAATACCTCCCAAATTGCTACCCAACTCAGAATCCGGATCAAACTAAATTTTTAGTCCCACAAGCTTATTTCCAAATATTTTCTAGGTCATTCTTCTCTATAAAATACACCATTTTTCCTCTTGAAGGGGCATCATTCATACACCCATCCTCACATCAAATTATCACACTCATTTCTTCTTTCACCTCTTCCACCATTTTTTATTTCTTCTCTTTTCCACCATTAATGTCCACAAGCTTCAAATCTTCATTTCTTGAGAGTAAAAAGAGAGAATAGAATTTTAGAAAAGCGAGAAGTGCTTGATCTAGAAGGAGCAAGTGCTAAATCGAGCAAGAAGGGGAGAGATCGAGAACGATTCGCATCTTTAGGGTTTGATTTATTTTTCTCTTTAATTTTTGGATGAACAAAATGAATCAAGAACATGTAAATATGGTTTTAGTAGACATGAGTTTTAAGAGTAGGGAAAGACCTTTTGTGTGACTTTTGTTGATGAAATCTTAAGTGAAACTTTGCATTTTAATATGGTATTTTAAGATTAAATCTTGACATTTCTTTATGAGATCTAAGTTGAGTTATTTTGAAGAATGATTTAACGTGAAATATTTATGAGAAATGTCTAGATTTGTTTGAATAATATTGACTTGGAAAAGTTTTTCTTTATTCAAATAAGGGTTGAATCAAGTATAAGAACACTTAAAAATAGAAGTTTTTAAATGGATCTGAAGGTTGATGAGTTTATTAATTGATTTTTGGAAGGAAATTAATTAAACCTTGCTTATAAATACTATATAATTAATTTGCTATCTTTTGTGATTAGTGATTCTCAAGTTACACAAATCGTCATCATTTTCCTACTATTTCTCTTTTATCCTTTAAAAAAGAAATTTTTTTATTTTTTATTTTATTTTTCGTGCAACTCTTCTTATTTAAAACAACAACAACAACTTTTCAAAACCACAACACTAAAATCGTAGTGAGAATCGAACGATCAAACATTTAAGGCCTTGCTTCCTTGTGTTCGACACCCTAAACTCAAATTCCACATATACACTTTGTTAATGAATTAGGGGACTTATAAATATCTTTGTTAACACGTGATCACACACACGATAAGTTTTCGCGTAGTTACAATTGTCCATGGGTTTGCCATCAAATTTGGAGAGTTGTTCTCCGGCAAGAATAGGCAAGGGACAGGGTTTGGCGCCATCCATTTTTGCTTTTTGGAGTAGGTTGAGGATGTATTGAGGTTGAAAAAGATGAATTCCCTCGGGAGAAGTGTGAGCTTCAATTCCAAGGAAGTAGCGAAGTGGGCCAAGGTCTTTGAGCGAGAATTGGGAATGAAGATCATCGACGAGAGTTTGGATGATCGAGGTGTTGTTCCCAGTGATAAGGATATCGTCAATGTATACGAGAATGAAGGTCAAGTCATTATCCTTCTTGCGAATGAAGAGAGAGGGCTCGGAAATGGAGCTTGCGAAGCCAAAACTAGATAGAGTGGTTTTGAGTTTGTAAAACCATGCGCGAGGAGCTTGTTTGAGTCCGTAAAGCGCTTTGTGAAGTTGGCACACATAATGTGGCCTAGTAGGGTCAAAGAAGCCTGGTGGTTGTTGCATAAAAACTGTTTCTTCGAGTTCTCCATTTAGAAAGGCATTATTTACGTCGAGTTGCCGAATAGGCCACTAATGAGAAAGGGCAATGGTAAGGAGAACACGAATTGTTGTGGGTTTAACAATGGGACTGAATGTTTCCGTATAGTCGATACCTTCTTCTTGGTGGTATCCTTCGGCAACTAGACGAGCTTTGTAGCGTTGGATAGAGTCATCCGAGTTTTTCTTGATTTTAAATACCCATTTACACCCGACAAGATTTTGAGTGGAGTTGGGTGGTACTAAGGTCCATGTCTTATTTTGAAGAAGTGCATTAAATTCTTCTTCCATTGCAGTTCGCCATTTGGGGTGTTTGTTTGCATTTGTGAAGCAAGTAGGTTCAATTTCGTCAGGAAGTAGAGATATAGAGATGGGATGCTTGGTGGAAGTATAGGTGACAAAGTTGGTGTGTTTCTTGACTTTGTGAGTGTTATCGTGTGTTCGAGTGACCATGGGATGAGTTGATGATTGTGGTTCGGGAAGAGAGAATGCCGAAGAGGGTGGCGGGTTGTTTTCAAGAAAAGAGAGAGTAGTATGATGAGATGTATGTGGAGTGGAGGATGATGGGTTTGTCGAGAGATGTTGAAAGGGAAAATGGGTTTCGTCAAACACAACATGTCGACTAATGTATAACCGAGAAATACACATGACTTGGAGCGGAGTTCGAGCTTGTGTGAGTTGTATGGCCTTGTGTAGAGAAAACACCGACATCTAAGAATTCGGAAGAATGAATAATCAGGTTCTTTGTGAAAAAGAATCTGGTATGGAGAGGATTGTGGAGAGTTTGTGTTTGGAATGTTGTTGATTAGATGGACAATACTATAGAAGATATCATCCCAGAAGAGTTGCGGAATGGAAGCGAAGGCCATGGTGGAGAGGGAGAGATCCATGATGTGACGGTGTTTTTGTTCAGCACGTCCGTTTTGCTCAGGCATATGCGGGCAGGAAGTAATATGTGTGATGGAGGGAAACATTCGTCGAATTGGCAGAAACTCGGTGTCGCCGTCTGTTTGGAGTGTCTTAATTGATCGAGAGAGAAGATTCTCAATCCTTTCTTTGAAGAGGGCGAAAATTTGTGGTACCTGTGATTTAGAAGAGAAGAAATATATCCAAGTAACACGCGAAAAATAATCAATAAAAATTACAAAATAACGTGAACCAGAGTGTGAAGTAACTGGAGAAGGCCCCCATACATCAGAGTGTACTAACTCTAAAGGCTCACGAGAGCGAATGTCGGAATGTTTAAAACATAATTTATGCATTTTACCAATACAACAAGAATCACATAATGATATTTTATTAGATGACACACTTAGTTTATTTTGGAAAATTAAATTCCTAATAACACTAGACGATGTATGACCTAAACGTTGGTACCAAACGTCGGCTGGTGCCTTGACACCAAAGAAGACGGAAGGTTGGTTATGAAATGTAGAGGGTAGTCGATACAATCCATTATCTAAAGAAGCCTTGAGAAGAGGGGTTCCAGTTACTAGGTCCTTAATAAGATAGGAAGATGGATTAAATTCAATAATAACTTGATTATCTTTTGTGAATTGTGAGATGCTTATGAGGTTTTTGGTTATTTGAGGGACATGCAAGACATTAGTAAGTTTTAAATGGCGTGTAGAAGAATTAAAATAAGTTTGACCAAGATTTTGAATGTCCAAACCTGCTCCATTCCAGACACGAATTTGATCCGTGCCAAGATATGGAGTGTGTGAGTCTAGGTTGGCGACGTCAGATGTAACATGATTGGTGGCGCCCGAATCCAAGTACCGGCCATCAGTGATGATTGGTGGAGCATAGATCGTATTGGCTTGAGGTTGGCGATTTTGGTTGCGCCAACGACATATCTCGGCAGTATGACCCGGAATTTTGTAAATTTGGCACCGGATCTTATTATTATTATTATTATTATTATTATTATTATTATTATTATTATTATTATTATTATTATTATTATTATTATTATTATTATTATTATTATTATTATTATGACATTTGTCGCGATTGTTATTGTTGCCCCGATTATGAGAAAACCGAGTGTTGATAATTTGGTTGGCAAGTGCTTCAAGAAAAGATTGATTTGGAACTGGGCCCATAATGGAGGATTGAGAGTGGCCAAGTTGGATATTGAGGTTATTTGGTTGGGAATAAGGCGGCGGTCCATTGAGGTTATTTGGTTGAGGTTGAAAAGGAGAGAAAGAGTAATTGGAGAAGAGTGATGCGGTATTTCCAGCGTTACCTCCAAATCTCGCACTCGAAACCGCCATTAGAGCGGATGGGAAGATCGATCGATTCCTTTTGATTAGGAGTTCCTGACTTATCAAACTCGAGCAGAAGGTGGGAAATGAGGGAGAATCTGTTCGTTGGTTGAAGGCTGTGACGAAGCTTTCGAACTCAGGACCAAGTCCGGCGAGGCATAAATCAATTAGATCAGCATCCGTAATGGAACATCCAATTGTGACTAATTGATCAGCTAAGAACTTACTTTGGTTGAGATAGTCAGAACATGACATACCTTGTTGTCTGAGAGTTTGAAGTTGAAATTTTAAATCGAAGCGACGAGCTTTGGAAGTGGATTGTTATCGCTGACGGAGAGCTTGCCAGACTTCTCCAGTACTCGAGCAACGGATGAGTTGAGCTACGATCCCCTCCGATATGGAGGAAAGTAGCCAACCCAAGAGGAGTTTATCATGTCGGCTCCATGAGTCGAAAACTGGATTTGCAATTAATTGAGGAGCCTGGCTTGATGTAATTGTGTTGAGAATTTTAAGGGGTGATTTTTGCGATGGGTCGAGATAGGATTGTAAGTCATGGCCAATAATCAAAGTTTCAATTTGATATTTCCAAATTAGGAAATTATTGTCATCTAATTTTGTTGCTATTTGGTGCGTAAATGTCACCAATTTTTGGGATCTCGAGAATTCTCGTAGGTGGCATCTGTTTGATTGTTGAAATTAAGCATTTTTTATTCTTTAGGTTTTCTTGAAGATTTCTTGAGAAGAAGAAAATGCAAAGATGTTTGTTTAGGCTTTCTTGAAGATTTTTTTGAGAAGAAGAAATGGTAAAGTTGGTTCTTTAGGATTTTTTTGAAGATTTCTTGAGAAGAAGAAGAGGTAAAGAGGATTATTTTGGTTTTCTTGAAGATTTCTTGAGAAGAAAAAAAGGTAAAGAGGGTTCTTTAGGTTTTGGAGAAGGAAGTTTGAAGAGAAAAGTTCTTGACGAGATATATGAACAATTTAAAGAAAAAAAGATAGCTTCTTTGAGATATGCTTTGCGGTTAGGATTTTTTGAGAGAAATTTTAAAGGAGAGAAGAAAAAGAGGAAGGATCTAAATGGCGTTAGCCTTGAGCTCTTGATACCATGTTAGAATATTTAGAGAAAATAGAGGAAAAAAGAGAGATGAACGATTTATTGTATTATTGCTTAATTGTGAGATTACGCATAGACTCTATTTATAATATAAATGAATTAATCTTAAGTCATTAGTTAACTAGCCGTTGGAACTATTCTAGCCACTTATTTAGTAATCTAATTATAACCATACATTGAGTAATCAACTCTTAATTAGTTTTCTAATATTTTATCAATATATCCTAATACTCTATCAGCTTTGTTTTGTCTGCAGAAAAATTGTGAATCTATTGTCGTTTTTTTTTTTTTTTTTGAGAAAATCTATTGTTGTATTCTTCTCAAAACAAAAAAATAATATTATATTTATACCTGACAAAATTTATATACCAAAAGTACCCGGCCTGACTCGAAAATTTTAATAAGAGAACGATTCAAAAACCCAATCATACTCTTTTAACATCTTTAACTGTTTTAGACAGGCCGGGCAAACTAAACAAAGTGGGCGTGGCCCAGGCCATGCCAACGAAGTGGCCGTGACCCAAAATTTTAAGAGGCCTCGTCCAAGAAGAGAGGGGATACGCTCCAAAGGCCTTTGGAAAAAAAAATTCAAAGACCGAATCCACCGTTGATTTAATGAGATCACATCTGACCAGATTATTACAAAACGAACCAATTTTAACGCTGTTAAGAAACTAAAACTGGAGAACTCCATAAACCCTCTTTCAATCTCACCCATCACTCCCCTCTCCCTCTACCTCACTCACTCTCTGTCTCTCTCTCTCTGATTCGAGAAAGCTTTCCCTTCACCCCTATGGTTGCGCCTCTGCTGCTCGATCCGACTGAGAAGAAACAAGCGGTTCCATATTCTCTGTTCAGGTTCCTTCTCTCTATGTACTCCTAAATCTGACCAATTCTTACAAAACGTATTAACATCAATACCGGTCACAATCCGACTAGGATTATGTCTTCCATGAGTTAACATCAATTTGTAGATCATTTAAGAAAATTGACTGGAATTTGAGTAAATATTCATCTTATAGTCATCAATGTTTATACTACTGTTACATATCGGTACTGGTATTGATGACAACAATTTCGTTGTAATTACCTTAAATCTATTTTCCATTTAAGCATGTTTGGCATTTTGTTTGTGTTCTAGTGCATTGTTGGTGTATAATCGTAAAAGTGAGCTCAATTTGGGAATACTTGAGCTTAACTGAGACACTTTCGAAATTAAGGAACAGTGTGTGATTGTGGCCAAAATATGCATTACTTTCTTATTAGCATCAGTACAAGACCAATAATGCAGTAATTGTTTTTATTTTTTTTAGTTGATTCTTTTGTTCATAGGTACTATGGATGATATGATGGTAGATGCAAACTGGGCTGAAGATGATTTCGACCTCACTTGTAGGATTGAAAATATTTGAAAATTATCTAGTCTCAAGGCATTAAATATAGTAGTAATATAAGAATTTTGATTTTGTTTAACATATTCACTTTGTATCAATGATACTTTAGTTAAGTAGAGAATTTACTGGAAGCATTTTGTATAAATATCAGAATAGCACATACAGAATGTCTCGAATGAACAAACTTCTGATGGAATCATGTATATGGATGGATATATGTATGCATTCATTGTGATAAACAAATTAGGTTTACAAAAATTTATTAAAAATACTTAGATTATATACATTCTTATGCTTTTTATTTAGTTACATATTTGAAGTGCTATTTATGATTGGAATATTTTTCCTTTAGGATAATTTTATTGGCATAATTGTCACAATACATGCCACTAATGTACTATTTTTTGTTTGTTCTTGTAATTATTTTGGAGGACATTATTTGATGATGAGAAGAGCACAATACTTTTTCCTCTTTTCCCACTTCTAGGATTATATATAGTACAGTAGTTGTACAAGTTCCATGTTACAAAAGATTAGCTTGTTTTAATATTTCTTTATAAAGGAATATAATTAACAGTGTTAGAGCTCATTAATATGAGTATATGCTTAACAAAAGAAACAGAACACAACAAAATATACAATTTGCAAATTATCACATATTAGAGTAATAAACTTTTATTATCACACATATTAGAATACTAAACTGAAAGTTTTAAAAAGTTTTCTACAAGGAGAAAAAGAAAAGGAAAAGAAAGAAAAGGAACTCAAAGTTATCTGTCTCCATCCTCTTCAGATTTCATGAATTCATCTGTTAAGTAACAAACTATAATCTTAAAGAATGATTATAATATCACTCCCTACCCCTAAATATCTGCCCAATCCAAAAATATTAAAATAGTATTAATTTCTCAAATATATAGATGATTGCAAAAGATTAAGAAAACAAGTAATCTACTCTCCAATTACAAGCTAAAACTAAATGAAATCAGTCTTGAGGGGAGAAGGTTCCAAGTAAGCAGAAAACGAAATATTACACTTGTAATCAGCTCCTACTCCATGCATTGTAGCAATCATTCTAAACACATCATCTTCAAAATCATGCCTTTCGAAGTGATGAGCTCTCCAATTAATCTTTTATTTGCAAGAATAAAAGATATCAACAAAAAACGACTACTCTGCAAAGAAATAAAAACAAAGATCAACACAAAATGACAATAAATGATCAGCATGACTATTAAAATATTTGATAAGCAACTAAGATCAACACTGGTACTGGCTCTTTACTGATATTGATACAGTACCAATACTGATTCTTAAATGCTGGTACGCTGTTAATATCAGACTTCCTGAGTGGAATCAACACAAAAGATATTAAAATATCCTGGTAGAATCAATTAAAAAATCTTTTCACTTCAGTCATTGGTATTTTAGGTCTGTGATTTACCCCAATTCCATCCAATTTCTCAAATAATTATATAAATGATTTCAATTTGTGGCAGATAACATAAGTACTTAGGAGTAGATAGAACGTACCGGAACAAATTTGGGGGAATTGCTTGATAGAGAGCTGATGTCTCGTTTGCAGTCTAGGGTTCCTGAGCGGTATAGATCCAACAAGAACGAGTTAGAGGGAGCTGGTTCTTTCGGGGAGAGAGAGATGAAGAGGGGGAACAAGAACAAAACAAGGATAACTGGAGATCTCTAATCTGACTCTGTTAGTTAAGTGCTCCGTTTACAAATCACTTGGTGTAAGATCTCAATGTAATTCAACGGTAGATGTTGGCTTTGGAAAACTTTTTTTTTCAAAGCCCTTTGGAGCATATCCGCTCCCGTCCAAGAAAAAAGGTCGTATTTTGCTTTTTACACTCGAATTTCAGGCTAAAAGATGAAATGAATTATTTAGCCCTATGTAAATGACTAAATGAGTTGCAACACAAACCATCACCTATGTAGTATTGTGGATGATTTCTTTCTTATCCAAGCCATAGGGCATAGATTGGAAACCCATTATAGAGATGAGGTAGAGGGATTTATGGTGGCTTTCGGTGTGCAAGTGGCTTGTGGGTGGGATACACGAGCATGATGTTGGAAAAAAGAGTTACTCACAAATAAGATAATATTGAAGTTATAATAAAATAGTTAAATATTGTATTGAGAATGTATTTCATTTTATTGACATAGTAAAAAAAAAATATAATATTTATTAATTTTGATTTCTTTTGAGGATTAATTATTTTATGGGCTACGCCTCAAAAAAAAAATTATTGGCCCTTTGCAAATTTTCCTTGGGCCCCGGAAAAAACTAGGGCTATGCCCAATTTTAGACTATTATTTGTAACTAACGAGTACCCCTCATTCCGCTTCGGAATTATAAAGGAAGTAATTAGTTAAGATTCTAAGAAAGTAAATCAAACAATTACAATTTTAAAATTTTAGTAAATATTATTTTAATATAAATTTCAAATGATTAAGTTTATTAACTGAAATTTCCAAAAACAGTCTTACAACAATTAAAAAATAAAAAGTAATCTTACAAATATTATGTACTGTATACTTGGCATATATTTTGATTTGTAAAACTATTTAATTATTTTCATTGGGAAATGAACGGGAATTTAATATTTTACACTTAAAGTAAAATAAGTATATTTATTTTGATTTGTAAATCTATCAGTAATGTTGGCCAAAAAGCATAATTTATGAGTAGATTTTTTACCAAAACATAACAAGGATAATGTTATACTCTAGTTAAATTGCAAGCTGGCTTAAAAAAAAAATTGAAATCTACTATTATTGCATGAAGTTAATTGTATTTATTTTTTTTCTTTTTAGTAAGTTAATTCTTGATATGAACTTTTTCTCTTATATTTTTTTCAACATAATATATTTTTTTATTTCAGTTTTTAAATTCATTTATTGTGTGTAGTAATTTATTGTGTATTTAATTAACATATAAAATTAAATTGATATTTTGTATTTTGTAAAAAACTGAGTGAGTCGTACCTAAAGTTCAAAACAATTTTTATGTAGGCCCTTACTCCATAATCAATCTCCAAATTGTACCAAAAAATGTGTATATGTTATGAATTTTTATAAAATATGCATATAATATTAACTAAATATAATCAATTATAACAAAATATAGTTAAATTAATTATAAATAATATTATATTACATATATATATATAAACGTGTTAATTGTGAATATATAATTTTTTGAAATGAAGTAAATATAATAAAATATAGTACCATACTATGACATTATTTATGATGTATTTCATATATATAGACATATGTAATGAATTTAACATGTTTAAATCTCAACATACTTTAATATTATTTCTAATGAATTTAACTATTTTTTATTTCAACGGATTATATATATATATATATATATATATATATATATATATATATATATATATATATCAACAGATTATATATATATATTGTTGGGTACATTTTGGAGATTGTTAATGAACTATGGGCCTCTATGTAAGAAACTGAATAGTGCCAAAATGGGCAACCGGCAAAAGAACAAAAAGTTTCAGATTCTTCGTGGCACTCTTTTGATGAAAGGAATTTATAACGGGTTTATTAGAAACTGATATGACCCGTTACATGAAATATTTCACAGATTTATCATATGATCTTTTGAATTTGGTGGGGCCATTAGATTCTTTATGGCACTTCTATAGTACAAACAAATATATAATGAGTGATAATTGAATTGATTATCTTTAATTGACTCGTTACACAGGAATTATACTACAATTGAGAAAAAATACATATCAGTCATCTACCAAAAATTGTATATAGGGAACGTGCACAAGATATCTAGTACCAAACTGAAACAAAATAAGAGCATGTCAAGTGAAGAAATCATGATTTAACCCCAAGAAGTAACAAATGTAATGCTCTTCGTGATGGAAGATACCAGAACCATGTGGTATTTGATGCTTTGCCAACTTGTAAACACAGGTTTCGGCCATGTGAAATATGGCAGCATAACAACAAACTTCAAAAAATGACAATATTTTGGTATTGTCTGTATCATAACAAAAGTATGTCAAAATAAATTATGTGATTCATAGCTTTTGTTTATTAATGGGTAACTCCCCACAAATTTGATGATCAATTTTGCAGTTTGGCAAGACATGCATTTAATGATTTAATCCCTCCCTTTGAAACTCTTGATCGAAAGCAGTTTTTTCCTGGAATAAATGCCTATTAAGTAGATCTGTTTCGTTGATTTGTAACAGAGAAATTTGATTTAGGGTTCTAATTATACTTTTCAATCTAATACTTTGAACCGGAAAAAAGATATGTTGGACTATGATCATCTCCAGCCGTATAAACATTGGATATATCCTTCTGTTGGTGATTACAGTCACAACCAATGTGCAAGCGACTCAGTACAACCCAACTAAGAACTGGAGAGGATTAGACTATATCTAACCAAACTTATGTCATGAATTAAATTAGATTATGGTGTAGACTTGTTCTGAAGTGTTCATTTACACCAACACATCACCATTCTTTGAAACTAAAATGAGGCACCTTTATATAGTTAAGCTATCAGAAGAAATAGTAGTCTTCATCTGATATGCTTTTACATATTTCTGTTGTTTTACAACATAAGACATATTTTCAATACGATATGTAATTCTTCCATACCTAATTAAATCCAATAGAACCTGTCCATTCCAAAATTTAAACCCTTCTCATACCAAAATAACTGCAAAATCTCTCTCCAAACACAAGCTATATATAAGCCTTCCAAAAATCTTATTTCTTCATCAGGCCATCCCTCTATCTCCAATGGCCTTCAAAATTCTTCCCTCTATTATTTTCACCCTCTGTTTTGCTCTCTTTTGTGGAGAGACTGCCTTTGCAATATGTAACCCTTACAAAGGACATTGGGCGTACGACAAGTCGTATCCATTGTACGATCCGGCAAGCTGCCCCTTTATTTCCAAGGATTATGATTGCGTCAAGTACGGCAGACGCGACCCATTCTATTTGAAATATAGATGGCAGCCTGATTCATGTGATCTCCCTAGGTAAGTCATGTCATCAATTTTTTGTTGCTTGTTCTTATGTAAACCATGTGCTTTGTAATGTACAACTGAATATATCATCTATGATATTTGAACATATATTATGAATTTATATTTACTCATTTTTTATTTGAAAGATTTGATGGGATGAACTTGCTGAAGAAATATAGAGAGAAGAGGATAATGTTTGTGGGAGACTCGCTGGGCTATGATCAGTATCAGTCGCTTGTTTGCCTTATCCATGCAACAGCACCCAATGTTAGAACAACTAAAGTAGCAGTGCCTGAAATGCATGACGTGGTTCGATTTGAGGTACATATTTTTTTTCCAGAAATTTTGCGATTAACTCACATTCTGAAAGTTCTTTCTTTTTTGTAAAAGCCTATATGTAGTAGTGATCATATAGCAATTCATGATTGACAACCACTTGATTAACTAGATGTTTTATTTAATTAAACAAAGAACTATTGTCAATGCTCCACTAGGCGGGTTGTTTTCAATCATCCACATTTCTCTTCAAATTATTGAACAAAATTTTGATAAATAGCGTCCCTGAAAACATCGGTAATTGGTAATAATAAATAGCCCCTGAAAAGTTCAATGCATCTCAAAAAACCACCATTCTCGTTATTTTCTTATGAATATGATAAAGAAATTAAAGCTATAATTTGAAATATTACTCAAATTAATGCCACTCTGCAAAATTGGATTTTAGCATTATTTCATGCTCTGCCATGTATTTTGTCACATGAATTTCTATGTCTAAAGCATCTAAAGATTTGCATTCGGGCCCATAAATAACCAATGTCATTATCTTGGCTTAAAAAATATGCTTACATATCTAACAAGTTGTTTTCATATTGCTTTTCCCATAGTAGGCCTGAACTTCCTGTTTTTCTACATGTACCCCTTTGCATCAAAATTATGAACTCTGACCTCTTTCTCATAGTGAATATTTTGTGTTGGAAAATATCAAAATATGTAGATTTCAGGAGATTATATGTCATATTTTTTTCTATTATGCAAATCTCACAAAGGCTAACTAATATCATATTGCAGGGGTACAATATGACAGTCGAATATTATTTATCGCATTACTTCGTTGACATTCTTCCGAGACGGATCGGAAACCAGGTAGCAAAAGTTCTCGACTTTGGTTCTATGAGCGCAGGTCGAGTATGGCAGGGTGCTGATGTCCTTATTTTCGATACTGGCCACTGGTTTTATGCAAATTATCCGTGAGTATCCATCTCTCTCTCTAAGAATTATTACTCGAAGGTGTTTAGCAGAATCGACTGATTCCGATCGGATTCGGCTGGTTCGGTTCGGAACCATGATGTTCTAATTTTTAACCGATTCGACCAACTATATAAAATTCAAATCTTTCAACAAATAATTCTAGATCCAACAACTATGAAACATTTCTTTTCACATAGAGAGATGATTCTTGATCAAATTCAGTGATTTCCAATCTCTACAAATAGAGAGATGATACTATATAAAATTCAAATCTTTCAACAAATAATTCAAGAACAAACTCTGATTGCGAGTTTGTATATATTTTGATTGGATGTCAAAAACCCTCACATTAGTAATTCCCTACCAGTTTTATATATATTTTCTAGGATCATGGGAAATATTCTGATTATACTTCACATCTACTTTGTGTTATGTCAATAGATCATTTGAACTACCAATCTCGTTATATTGTGAATCTTTTCGAAGTCTTTTTTTTTCTGTTTTCCAAAACTTGGAATTGAAATGGTGAAATTGTGCATATTTAGGTGGAATTACACACGTGATGGAAACAAGCTAACGATAAACAATGATGGCATATCATTATTCACAAAGGCAGTGCAAGCATGGTCGAAATGGGTTGATCAAACTATTGATCCTTCTAATACTAAGGTCATCTACCAGAGCATGTCACCAGATCATTACCAGTACGTTCAAATTCAATATTCAAATCTTCATATATATCTTCTTAATTTTATATTTATTTATCATTCTTTTTCTATTTGGGCTTTATAACTCATTCAGTACTTTGCATATGACAGTTAGCTTAAAAAGTTGAGTTTCATAAATAAATATTATAAGAAGTTGACAAACACATTGAAAACAAATTCTTTTCTGAAATAACCTTATAATATTAAAAAATTTACACAAATAACGACTTTATATTTGAGTTTGTGCAAATAATATTTTTCGAACTTTAGGATTTTTTTTTTGAAATTAGCTTTATAACGTTTCAAGTTCGAATTACTTTTATGATGCCAAATCAAGCAATTTTGAACTCTAATATATTAAAATAAAAAAAATAAAAAATAATATTTTTGATCTATTAGAATTTAAAAATGCTATTTGTATAAACTCCAACATAAATTGTTATTTTTGCAAAAAAAAACATGAAGGTTGTTTCAAAAATAACTCTCCTCGAAGCTATAATTTTTTGTTTTTCTTTTTTTAACAGTGGTGAAAATTGGGGTGCACCAAGAACACAGACTTGTATGGGACAAAAACTGCCATTGAATCCATCACAAATCATAGCGGGACCAATGCCTCAAGAGGCCATAGTGAAGAACATACTTCGTACCATGAAAAAAACAGTTCATTTATTGGATATTTCCTATCTCTCTCAACTCAGAATAGACGCGCATCCATCGAAATATAATGGTATAAGAAACAGAACAAATGATTGTACTCACTGGTGCGTACCAGGTCTGCCTGATACCTGGAATGTGCTTCTTTATTCCCTTTTGTAATATCTTTTTTTCCTTTTTCGACTTGGTTTAGAGAGAGAAAGAGAGAGCATGATTGATTAATTGATGACTTGATCGATCTTTTGGTTGGAGAACAATAAATTGAATAGCATAGATAAGGGTGGTGGAGTAAACTGTAGTAGCTTGTTTCTTGAGAAATTAGTGAAATTATCATTTACAATGTGTTATTTTTCTACTTCGGGTCTGTTTGATGTGAGAGAATACAAAGGAATAGAAAGGGGATTCTTGGAATTGATAATGATGGTAAAATAGTTGAGAGAATTGTGATTCTTGATTTGTTTGATGTATTAGAATCTAAAATGATGGAAAATATTTTTTGTTGTTTGATATGATAGAAAGTTGGAGAAGTAATAAAGAAGAAGATGAGTTGGTTAAATGAGTTTTAAAGAGTGATGATCTACCAAACGAAAATAAAACATTTAACATCTTTGTTTAAGTTGGATTAAAAATATACAATAAAACCAACAATTATCATAATGAAAGTGTAATTAGATATTTGGAATATCCAAACTATTTTAATTGTTACAAAATATTGCATTACAAACCGGCGCATTAACTTCACAAAAAAATCAACCAGTACACTAACAATATTGGCTATGCATCATTATACCATGCCAAAATATCAATCTACACAAAATATAACCTATCATTGATTTTTATATGTCATATATAATCACTTGATTCTATATGTCGCTTCACGATCTGGATTCTTCTAATACCTCTTCTTTCTTCTTCAAGGCTGATTTTTCGAAAGCTTTTGATACCTTGAGTTGGAAATTCATTCTTAAAATGCTCGTCTCACACGGATTTCCAAGTAAATGGCTTTCATGGATAAATACGTTGTTCAGAAGCTCGAGATCAGCCGTAATGGTAAATGGGCAGAGATCTCGTACTTTCAATCACAAATGGGGAGTTCATCAAGGTGACCCATTATCTCTGCTGCTCTTTGTCTTGGCAGCAAGACGCTTTGCAAAGGATGATGAATAGCGCTTTTCCTTATGGGTCGAATTTTTTAGCCTCGAATGCTTTAACTTTTCAATATGCAGATGATACAAGCTTCTTTAAATTCGATATAAGGAAGATGAGGTTGCTCGCCTAAAAATCCTTCTTCAATTATTCTCATTAATCTCAGGGCTTAATCTTAATTGGGTAAAAGTGTCATAGCTCCAATTAATCTTTCAGAAGGCAACCAAGCTAGTCTAATAAACACCTTTCATTGTTCTCTCTCGCAATTCCCTATTTTATATGCCTCTCACGATTCGAAAACCTCCTAAATTAAGCTATTTGTCTCTAATTGATAAATTCTCGAAGAGATTAGCGGGTTGGAAGAGCATTAACCTTTCGCGAGCTGGAAGAATCACCCTAGCTAAGTTGGTTCTTTCAGCTTTACCGACGTATTTTATGCAATGCTTCCGCTTGCCTTATTGGGTCATAAACGAGATGGATAAGATTCAAAGAAGATTTATTTGGAAAGGGAACTCTGACTCGGGTATGCATCTCGTGAATTGGGAATTAATCATTGCACCAAAAGAAAATGGGGGTGTGGGTGTGAGAGATCTAAATCTTCACAACACTTGTTTGTTATGAAAATGGTGGTGGAAATATTTCTGTTCGAATGATTCAATTTGGGCATTAATCTCTTCGGACAAGTACGGCCCTCCCAACTTCCCCCTAAGCCGTGTCAACAGGCATAAAATGTTGTTCTTTTGGAAGGACCTACTAGGGATCTTGCACCTTTTCTGAAACTTTACTGATCTTAAAGTAGGCAATGGGAGACATAGAAGCTTCTGGTTCCATTCATGGATCAGCTCCATCCCATTGGCCAAAGAAATGTCCTCTCTTTTCTCATTTGATGAAGTGAAGTCTCTGACTCTGGCAGAAGCAAGCTCAAATGGGCATTCGGACCTTTCGCTACGCGATGATCTCTCAATTCAAGCTGAATCAAAATTGCAAACTTTGGAGGAATTGTTGTCCGAAATTCATCTTACAGAAGCTTATGATAAATGGATAACTCTTGGCAGTGAAAATAGCAAGTTCCCTGTTGCCAAAATTTACTTAACTCTGGAAAATCGAGGAGTAAGGCCAGTAAAGATCTTTGCCATTTGGTCTTGGAAGTTGCCAGCAAAGATAAAACTCTTAGTCTGGATGATTTTGCAAAACAAGGTTTTAACGGGAAAAAAGTGGCTCCTAAGAGGGGGAGATGGTTTGGGTTTGTGTATGTGTTGTCTTACAAACAGTCTCGAAACGACGAAACATTTATTCTTCAATTGTTCTTTTACAAAGGGTGTTTGGGATCGAGTGCTCAGTCAATGTGGACTATACAAGCAAGGAAGGACAGTTTAGGCGGAATCTTGGGACACATTCAGTGAGGGGAGGGACAAAGATCTGAAGATGAAATGGACGATATGGAGAGGCTGGGCCTGCTGGCAGATCAACTATACTATTAATTCGTGGTTTACGGCGATTAATTTGTAGTCTTCGGACATTGTTGTTGAAGTTGTGGTCGTACATAATTTCATTTAATGAAAACAGGGGTACCGTTCTGGATACCCCCAATTTTCCTCAATATATATATATATATAATCACTTGAACCTCCAACACCACCTCCATTGCCACCCGATCTACCACCATCATTGTAATCAAATCCAAAACCTCCATTACTATACCCACCCGAATTACCTCCAAGTCCAAAATCATCGCTATTACTACCTAAAACTGTTTTATTGTAGAATTTCCTCATCCACGTCATCTTATCATTTAGGTCGTAGGTGGAAAAACAAGCATCAATCGACGACCTTTGTTGGAGCAAATGCTCTTGTGTGTCAAGTAAAATAAACCTTGGGAATTCATTTTTAAGCGGTTCAAGTTGTATCATAAATTCCTTCGCTAATAAAAGAATTTTGTCCGTACCCATACACTCCACGGCATCAGCCATGAGTGCTATATCATGGACACAAGAGGCTATAGAAATAATATTAAAAGCAAGTTCAGCTTGATTTGTAATGCTCGGGATTTGAATGTTATTTCTCCAGTGATAGATGATTCAATTAAAAAAAGGGTAATATTAGGTATATCGTTCTAAAAACCCAAAATATCAAATTTACGCCTCCAAAACTCAATATATCAAATTTTCCCTCCCAAAATCTCTTTTATATCAAATTTGCCCATACTTCAAGTCCACCGTTCATATTAACATAAAGAAAATATGAAATTACTTTCCAACCCTTCTTCTCTTCTTTCTGGTAAAACTATGGTGAAGCTCCTTAGAGAAAAAAAAGAAAATAAAAAACTAAGCTTGTTCCAAAATCCAAACTCAATTGAGGAACAATCAATTAAGTAGCAAACAACTCTCTATCTCTCTATAAATGGTACCAAATTGGATAAATTTTTCAGAACTTTTTTTACTTAAAATAAAAGAAGGGAAAAGAATTATTTAAATAAAAGCTCTCTTATTCATTAATATAAAACCATTTTTACAATCTCAGAACTATCAAAGAATTAGAAAAAAAATCTAACCATACTTAATTACTAGGAAAAATAAGAAATAACTAGAAAGGAATATGTGTGTGTGTGTGTGAGAGAGAGTGTGTGTGTAAAGAGTTGGACGGACAAATGTGAAATGGAGAGAAATGAATTGTCTATTGGAAAGGAAAAAAGGGGTAAAATGGTATTTTCACATTTTCTTTAGGTTAGTTTGAACGGTAGAGTTGACGTTGGGCAAATTTGATATAAAAGAAACTTTGAGAGGATATATTTGATATTTTGAGTTTTGGAGGGGTAAATTTGATATTTTAGAATTTTGGAAGGATATATGTGATATTACCCCCATTAAAAAAAAGGATCGATCAATTATTTCTACAATAGCTTGATTTGAATATTTGCGTTCTACAATGATAGATAAATCAATTATTTGATGCCTTATTCATCACGAGTATTAATCAAAGAAAGGGCAAAATGGTATTAATCATCATTTAAGAAATTGCTCAAAGTATTACTCTTTTATCAATCAAAGGACTAAAAAGCTCATAACTTTTAGTTACTTCTCAGTCAAATGAAGTGAGTTGAAATATCTGCGCCTTTTATCTAAATCTAGCGTTTATAGATTCAAAGAAATTAGGGAAAAAGTACTCAAAACAAAGAAAATGACTTGCTCATGAAGCTCGAATAGAAACACGATTGCTCTTTTTTCTGAAGTAGATTACCTCTTTTATCGAAGAAAGGAGAAAAGGCGGGTAGACCAAAAGTGAAATCACAATATTCTAGCGGCTGTCATGGACGATCTACGTAGAGGAGAAATTTATGTACAAGAACACGAGAGAGAGAGAGAGGAGAGAGAGAGAGAGAGAGAGAGAGAGAGAGATGCCTGTTTTGACGCGAGAGACAAGAAGCCTAAATGAACATCTATTTTTCGCGCCAGAGAGAAGCGAGAGAAAGAACTTGTTTTCCGCTGGTTTTGGTCGGAAAACAAAAGAGGAAAAAATGGATTATTTACGCGGGACCGGGAATGAGATTTCCTAATTAAAAGAGACCATCAAACATGGGAAAGAAAATCTTTTCTAAGAATTGCCTTTCATTTCCCAACTTGTCTGCCAAATCAAACAGGCCCTTCAAGTCTTCAGCAAATGAAGAATGTTATGGGTTTGTTGGTCTGGATTAAGTTATAATTCTTGGCCCATAATATCAATTCACATGTATTTCTGATTTTAAAGGGTTTCTTTAGAAACTAAATTTGGCCCATATCTCACATATGTTTCTTAACAATAGAAATAACAACTAGGTCGTATAATGATCAAATTGCATTCTGCACTTGGTGTTTACTCGGATTCGGTTCCTTAATCTCGATTTACGTTATTATATTCGGATAACTCAAATTATAGTGGACATCTAATTAAAAAATATCAGATAATTTTCATTTTGAATTCATATTTTTGTGTCCGGGACTCCGGGTTGAGCTAGTTTGAGTCTCTGATGGGATCTAGGCCCCGCCATGTATTTTTGGTTCGGCTTCAAATTTGCCACCAGTACTCAAAACCAACTTGATCTTGCAAACCTCTTAACCGGTCATTGTACTCCATCATAATCATAATTATTATCATCATAATTTATGACATAGTTTCATCATAATAAATTAAATATATTACCTCAAAAAGTCCGTGATAAGGATCAATGTCACCTCTCTAACATGCCAGATTACCTGACACGTGTAGATCTTTTCAACACGTGTCCATTCAGAACAGCCACGTACTTTTATCTCCTTAAACCCTCATTCCTTATCCATCTTCCATCGAACACGCTACCTTATTTGATTCATTTTATCAGATCATTATACTCTCAATTATATCCTAGCTCACAAAAAATGGCGTCCCAACAAGAGACAAGAAAAACCACCATGTCCAAAGAGGAACAAACTGAAAGTCAAACTTTAACACCTCAACCCATGCCCAACGAAGAGATTGGCCAATGTCGAGCGCAAGCTCAACAAAACTCAATCGAGGCCATTCGTGCTGTAGAAGAGCGGTACAACAAAGCGAAAGAATCAGGTTCCTTTGCATTGAAAGACACAAGACAAACCCTGGCTCATGCAACTGGGCCAACAACTGCTTATGTGGCAGGCAAAGGCGCTGAGGCTAAGTCTTCGGTTGTGCATGGAGCCCAAGTGGCAGGCCAGTATGCAGCGGAGAAGGCTGTACAAGCTAAGGATGTAGCCTTGGAGAAAGGAAAACAAGGTCTTGAAGCGACCAAGGATACCGCACTCAGTGCTGGTGCAACTGCGGCTGAATACACAAAACAAGCTGCGGTAAAAGCAAAGGATGTAGCTATAAGTACGGGTGGAACAGCTGCACAATATGCAAAAGGAGGGGCAGTAAAAGCGAAGGATGTAACTGTGAGTACTGGAGGAATAGTCGCTGAATACGTGAAAGGAGGGGCGGTAAAAACAAAGGACGTAACTTTGAGTACTGGAGGAACAGTCACAGAGTATGTGAAAGAAGGGGTGGTAAAGGCAAAGGATATGACTTTTGAGGGTGCGGTAAAAGCAAAAGATGTAGCATGGACAGCTGAGGAAAAAGCGGCTGAATATGTGAGAATGGCAGCTGAGAAGACAAAGGAGGCGACTATAGCATCTGGCAAGACAGTTGGGGAGTATACAAAGGGGGCAGCCATCAAAGCTAAGGATGTGACTTTGGCTACAGGAGAAAAGGCGGCTGAGTATGCAAGGGATAAGTTAGCCGCAGCCAGGGAGACAACAGTCCTTGCTGGCGAGAAGGCAATGGAGACTACTAAACAAGGGGCGAAAAAAGCAGTGGAGTACACCGGCGAGAAGGCTCAAGAGGCTAAGGAGGCTTCTATGGAGACGGGAGAGAAGGCTAAGGAAGCAACAACTGAGACGGTTGGTAAAACAAGGGATTATACCGCACAGAAAGCTCAGGAGGCTAAAAAGGCAATGATGGATACGGGAGAAAAGGCTAAGGATACGACGGCTGAGACGGCTGGTGAAGTGAAAGATTATGGTGTGAAGAAAGGACAAGAGGCGAAGGAAGATTTGCGAGAGACTGATGAGAATACGAAAGAGAAAGTAGAGGAGGCTGAGGAAGGGGCACAAAAGACAGGTCAGAAGGTGAACGAGAAAGGTGAAGAAGGTAATGAGAGTGTTGAAAGTGCAGGTGAAAGGGGAAAAGAGTATATGAAAGACATGGGTGTAAAGGCAAAGGAGACTGCTAAAAATACAACTGAAAAGGGGGGAATGGGGAAGCAGATGACCGGAGAAGAAATTGAGGCCGGAAAAGAATCTGCTGAACTAGTTCAGGTATGGATTCCACTTGATTCGGAAGTTACTTATTCTAACTAAAGAATAGTCATCGTGCCAAGGAAAAAATGTACACATATATATTTGTCAAAATTGGCTTAATATGAATTTGGTTTAGATTTTAAAAAACAGGAAAAGGTTGAAGGAAAAGGAGCACAAAAACTAGAGACTCAAGGTAAAGAGTTCATTGCTGTGAAACCACAAGTAGAGACTGAAGATAGTGCAGTTCCTGGAGCCGTGTTTGAAGCTGTTGGTGCAACTGTGATTGGTATAGCTGAGACTGCCAAAGACATTGTCACTGGAGACATTGCAGCTGGAGAGGATCCAGTTGAGGTGAAACACACTCAGACAAAGTGAGTGTTTGTGGGGTGTAGTTTATCTACTTTTCTTAGATACTGCTGGTGAAATTTCTGTACTTCTTTTTCTTCTGTGTTTTGGGTTTTGTTTAGAATAATGTACATCTGGAAATGAATGTTAATGTTTTTCTGTAACTGTGTACTTGTGAAAAATATGTTCTTGTGATCTTATGCCTTGGATTTAGCCTATTACCTTTGGTCTAGCTGGATTTAGTGCATATTTTCAGCTCAAACCATGTGCAGAACTGCAACTTTCTGGCCCACACGGTTGCATAGATAAACTGAACATATTACCGTTCCAACACCTTTTCAAAGTTCAATTGGAAATGTGCTTTTTATACTCCCTACACAGTTTTCAGGAAAATAATATTTTACTGAAAACAAACTATAATAGATTATTATTGATTATAACAGTTCATGTACTTAAAGATCCCATTTCCCTCGATAAGAAAAATTCCATGTTCCATTTACAACCGTGTGACTTAATACAAGTCATAACAATAAGATAATCCAAAACAAACAAAACGAGGATAATCAACAATAATCACGATTTTCTCGAACACTTCAAAAAGAAAATTCACGATTTTGATTTATTAACCTACAGAAAAGAACATTGAATGAACTCCACTTTTAGATACACCTATTATGCATACACATCAACAACTATACCCATAATGGCAGGTCCCAACCGAACACCCCAAACAAAAACAAATAAAAAATTAAATTAAATACAAACCAGGCCAGCCACTACCTACCCCCAAACAAAAATAACACATTTTCTTTCATTCTTTCATATAATAGTACAATTCAACCCTCCTCAAATAATTAAGAGTCCGTTTTGGAAGTAAAAACAGGAGGATCAGCAAAAGGTCCATTTAACCAACCTCTTGCAATGTGACCATAAGCGGCCTCGGTTAGATGGATTCCATCCCAACTCCAGTGAGTCGATGGGTCTTCACATTTTGTTGCGAGCGGCTCGCCACATTTGGCTGTCATGTTAAAGTTGTACGGACCCGTTCCTGGATGACCGCAACACGCTCTTGGCGCTTGCTTTGTAAACCCTAAAATTAAAAAATTACGTAAGAATGGGAAAATGGTTGTTATGGTATTTTTATGTATTTTTTAAATATTCTGGCAATAGTTGCATAGCTTGTCAGCAGAAAATCTGTATTAATAGTTTAATAATGTAATAAATGTGTGACTAGTAAAGTAACATGTTTGGTAGGGACAACCTGGTTGTTATGACTTGAATTAATTTTAGAGAGAGGGGGAGAGAGAGAGATGGACCACACACATATGCATAAAAAATAAAGAAAATATAAATATGTGAATGGTATCAGTTTGAAATTTAGCTCAACTAATTTGGAAATCAACTTGTAACTCCAATTATAATGGTAGTGGCACGTGAGAGAATAAAAATGCATGGTGCTTACATTTAAAATGGTTTGATTAAGTAATACAACTATAAGTAGGTATTGGTTGGAGTCATGAACCACAAAAATAATATCAGTAGTGGCAGCTAATATGCAAATATATAAATTGAAATACCAACTACCCTTTTGTATGCATTTAAAAATCAAGTCAATGCATAGGGGCTAGAAATATTAAATCTGAATAATTATTGATCTAATTATGTACAGTATCTCCTAACCTGACCTATTAACAACAAATTAAACTATAACTGAAAAATAATCATGATATTATGTATTACCACATAATTCGACATTACTAATCTTCACCCAATATATTTTTCCAAAAAAGAAAAACTCTGGAAAACATCAGTGTCTGTTTTATTTCAATCTAGAAAAATCAAACTTTTAAATCAATAATTCTCAACATAACCAAAATATTCAATTAGTTATTCAATTTAGACTTTTTTCTTTTTTCTCCAATCATTCAATTTTCTAGCTATGAAACCTTGGTCCCCAATTTTTTTCATCACCCAATTGATGAATTTCTTTCATCATAGAAAAAAGGCCTTAACTTTCTAGCAATCATACCATACTAAAACTAATCATTTCCTCAGAGAAACAATACACAACAAAAAGAACAGAAATTAAATAAATAAATAAAAACGTACCGAATCTTTCGGCATGAAGAATGAACTGAATGGCAGGAGTGTAATAATCCCCGTACATAATTCTCGCATCAGGATACTTAACCCTAAGTTTCTCAATAGTTTGCTTGAGCATTGAATTATGCACCCAAGATAAAGTATTAAATTTCTTCAAACATCCGCTTCTAGATCCGTATCCTTCTTTTTTAGCTTGAAACATCGGTAAAGAGAGATAAACTGGGAAACATCCAACTGGTAAAACTCCAGGGACAATTAGGTCTTTTGCTCCTTCAGCAATTAATTTCTAACAAAAAAATAAAAAGGGTTAATAATTTGAGATGTTGATTAAATTAGTAGTGAAATTAGCTGAGTAATTAGTTAGTTAATTACTTCGACTCCTTCGGAAATTGATTTCATGACGTGAGGAATCATCGCGTAAACTTCTTTGAATTTCTTTCCAGAAAAGAGAGGGGCATTATAGTCATTTCCGCCGAATTCTCCCATGATGAAGAGCGATTTACCAAAGAACTCCTTGCAATCTGCCCCAATTCAAAGAAAGTCAGAATCTTTCAGGGAATTTTGAACAAATTAAGATTATTAAATTGAAATTGGTGATTTAATTAATTACCTGTGGGGGAAGTACAGAGCGAGGGTTTCATCTCTTGGAACCATTTGATTTGGGTGTGTAAAGAACCGGAATTCCAAACAGTTTTTCCAAGCCCTCTTTGCTCAAACCATTCAGTATCAAGTGCTGTTGCACCAGTAATGGCAAAATTCGCGCCTTTTTCAAAAGTCGCGTTGTGAGACTTAGATGGAGGTAAAAATGGCAGCCCGAATGCCTCGCCTGTTCCACAAATCAATCGATTAGAAAAGGAAAGAACAATTATTCTCTTATTTTTACTCATTTTGCTGGAATAATGAAAAGAGCAAGTTGTGAAAGCAATTGCTTTTCTTTTTTGTTAGCAAAGAGGGGTAAAGAAAAGAGAAGAATAATTCATCTCACAAACAAAAAGAGACGCAATTATTCCCCCAACAGAAGATCAAATTTCAAAACAAGAGAAATTCGACTTCCATTTCCCCAATTTCTCTTATCAAAAACCCATTTCTTCCCACTTCAGCTCCAAAAATATTAATAAAAAAAAAAAAATCCCACATCCCAAAAAAGACTCTTAATTCATTATTCATTATTCAAAAAAGAGATCAGTTCAGTACAGATGAAATCAACGACGAGGCGGCCGTCGGAACAGCGGCCGGTGGGGTAGCCGAAGAAGGTGCTTCCGTAAGGGAGGCGGGCTGTGGCGAGGAAGTCGGGGATTCCGTCGACGATCAGGTTTCCAGCGTCGACCAGCGAGTCCCCGAAGTTGAACACCGCGGCGTACTGCTGCGCCGCCGAAGAAGACGTCCCGAGGACTAGTAATAGAAGATGGAGTGAGAGTAGTTTGTTCATTGTTCGGCTTGATTGACTTGTGTTGGTTTGGTTTCGAGTTCGTTTGGTTTGGGTTTATTTGAAGGTGTTGGTTTTTATTGTGGAGTAGAGTGGAGGAGAAGAGGAGGAGGAGGAGGAGATGGAGAGGGATTTCTTTCTTCTGTGTCAAAGAACGGCGACCTTCTATCTACCTTCTTTGGTTTGGTTTGGTTTGGTTTGGTTTGTTCTGGCCTTTGGTTGGCTTGGTCTTCGCTTTCATTTTCTTTCTTTTTCTGTCTTTTTTCGTTGTTGGTATATGGGGAAATGTCCCTGTGTTTTTGCAATTTACAGACACGCCCTTTTGTGGGCGAATTGGATGGGATGGTATGAAATTGGAATTTTGCTTATGTGCCAAAAAGTATTTTTTTGGTAATTTTCTTTCTATTTATTCTATATTAAAGGATAACTAAACAGACACTCGCGCGTTGTGGGTATAAAATTATTATGAGAGATAATAAAATTTTATTTTTGAAATATCAAAAATATATCATTCAAAAAAATTACAAACTACAAACAAAAATTAGGCATAATCTTTCACAATTATGTACTATCGTACAATTATTTGTTTTATTTTGTAAGTTAATGAATAAGGTAATTTTCTTTGTACACACTCATTGAATAACTTATATATAGAATTTTTTGTAATTTCCAAAAACATTTTGTTTATTTTTCGTTTATGTAGAATTTTTTTTCAATAATGCTATGAAGCATGACGGAAAATCCCGACGGCATCCCGACAGGCTTTGTTTTGTAAATATTACAGCTAATTAAAGAAATTAAGTAATAATTAATACATTTATTAGCTGTAATATTTGCATCACAAATCCTGTCGGGATGCCATCGGGATTTTCCGTCATGCTCCATAGCATTATTATTTTTTTTTTGCCATTTTGGTATAATATAGAGTTTCTTTGGAATTTTCCAATAATGAAGGCACATTTTGTTAATTTTGGATAACATATACATTTTTAGGGACCTTATTGCAATTTTGGATAATATAGGTGCTTTTTGCGAATTCTCCAAAAACATTTAAGCAGAGGCTATTTTGTAATTTTTAATAATGCAGAGACTTTTGTGGAAATTTCAGTATAATGTGTAATAGTTTTTTTTTGGGTAATTTCCAATAATATTGGGATTTTTTGTAATTTCGAAATAATAGAGGGTTTTTTTTTTAGATTTCGGGATAACATAGTTTTTTTTAAATTCATAAAAAAAAAAAAATTTAAATAGGTTTTTTTGTAATTTCAAATAATACAAGTTTTGTTTTGAAATTTTTATTTGTATAAGTTTGTTTGTAATTTATAATTTTATATGGACTTTCTTGCAAATAATACAAAAGCCCCACCAACCATATCACATGTTACTTCAGATAATAGAGATCTCCCTTAACAAAATCAATGTAGAGAATTTTTCTAAGTCTTCAATTACGTTGGCCAGAGAACTTACAATTTTATCCACTATAATAGATAGAAGATATATGATTGTAAATTTTTTACATGCTTACTTCTTATTTAAAATATATATTATTTGAACTATTTTGTCTAATAATTATATTTATTTCATTTATGTAAAAACTTAGTAACATATGAGAACAAGTCAATTATATATTAATCTCGTCTAGAGCTATTTTTTTTTTTTGGAAGTTCCTCAAGAAAGAAAAAGTTGCAAGAACTAATGAAAAATTGTCTACAATATGAGATTTGAATCAACAACCTCTTCAATATTAATCAAAGTGTTCAATCAGTATATTATAAGACAATTTACTACTTAATTATTATATGCATATACATTATATATTATGATAAGCAGGTTTGAACAGACTTGCCGTAAAAAACATCTAACACGCAAATGGTATAATAGAGTACATTAGCCCAACCACTCAGGCGCACATCATATTATTCTGAAAAATTCTTAAGATTAATTGTTGCTAGTAGTTAATGTATTAGACTATTTAATTAACTCCGGTTTTTATTCAACAACTAAAAGTGAAATTAGTCAACTAGCCTCATTTTTACTAATTTTGTTCTGCGACGTTACAAACTCTCATACTTAAATTTTTGATGTCCTTATCAAAATTCACATATAGGTCTAGGCACATCCTAGTAGTGTCAATTAATCAGGCACGCACTATATTATCTTGAAAAGATTTGAGATTAGTTGATTCTAGTAATTAATGTATTAAATTATTTAAATAATTTCAATTTACATTCCCTATTCAAGATAGAATAAATCAACTAGCCCAAGAGTTGCATCATGTATGTAACATGTCTATAAAATATTGGCATGCCATACATGTTGAGTTGCATCAAAAAAATTCTCATATATGTGAAAACAATCAAGAGATAGCATGCACAACACATCTTACTAAATATTATGCAGGATGAAAAGGCTAGGCTCCTGTGAGTCATCACATTTAGGTATATAGAAAAATCCTCTCAATTCATCTATCAAGGGAGATCTCCATTGATTTTGGAATATTTACAAAGAGATCCCTATATTATATGAAAATTGAAAACCCTTATATTATTAGAAATTATGAAAAAGCCCTTACTCAATAATTGCAAAAAAATATATTTAAACATTTATTAGGAAATTTACAAAGGGCCCTTATTTTATCATGATATTACAAAAAGGTCCCTACAGTACATAAAATAAAAATTACAAAAGAGCTCCTGCATTATTTAAAATTATAAAAATGTCCTTACTTAATATTTAAAGAAATTTGTTAAAAGCCCCTATATTATCTCAAACTTACAAAATAGTCCTTGCATTATTGGAAATTTCTCAAAAAAACCTACATTATTGCCAAAAAAAATTATCATTGGTTATGAACAAACAACATTAGATTTTTACTCTAATAATTAAAAAAAGAATATTAATTAATCTTTCTTCCCCTTGAAATAATTTTAAAAAAAAATATTGAGTGTAATAAAAAATACTTACAATTTTTACAAATCTTTAAGTTCAATTAAAAAATTCTTAAATTTCATAAAATTTTATTCCAATCATTCTAACGATTTACTTAATAAAGTATACAAAAATTATTTTAATAAGATTCTTAAAGTTAATTAATATTTCTTAAACTTAATTATAAAATATTAATTTACTTATTTAAGTTTAAGAAAGTTAATTAACTTTAAAAAAAATGTCATGAGAAAGAAAAAAATATTCATTAATATTAAAATATTTTTAAGGTCTACAATTAGTGTGTTTCAAAAAAATTAACTAATTACCTTATTCATTAATTTAGAAAAACTAAAACAAAGATTGATGTGGTAGTAAGTATATATAGTTATGATAGACTATGCATAATTTTTGTTTGCAATTTGTAATTTTTTCAAATAATATCTTTAAACATTACAAAAATTATTTTTTATTATCTTTCATACTAATTTTATACTCGCGAGAACGCGCGGGTGTCAACCTAGTAATTATTATTGTGAGTTCAATTTCTACGAATTAGGTTATCGACAATGAGTAGTTCATTTTGTATTAGCAACCACATAAATTTTAAGTTTTAGTGTTGCAGAGACTTTCAAACTAAGTTGTGCTAGTTATGAACAGTTCTTGGTCCAAAAAGCAATTTATAGACCGAAAGTTGAGAGATATTTCAATCCCACCAATTATATTGGAGTATTTTCTATTTCTATTTTTACAAAATTGCTCACTTAAGGACTTAGAAAAAAAAGATATATCTAACACCACATATACTAAAACCCTTGTTAGTAATCAATTTCATATTTTTTAAAATGAAAAACATTTTTTTGTTTTTTGCTTTCATATAAGTGTTTTAGTTTTCAGATTACGACGACATAGTTATGTGATTATTTCACTAGTAGTAGTTGTACATTTTAATAACGAGAATTTTCATGGCCAGTACTTTCAGGTTAAATAGTGCTTAAATGTCTAATAATGTTATAATTGTTAACATAATATTTTCAATTCTAATATAATGTTATAAATCACTCAAATAAGTGTTCTTTATTAATATATCATTTTGAGTATCAACATGTTATTTTAAGTATATTCATTTTAGTGCAATATATTATTTTGACTTTAAACATAAAAAAATTCGTGTAAGTATATTACAAGCAAGTGTTATTATATCTACAATAATATATTGTGACTTTGTATTTTGCTATTTGGACATAAAAAAGCAGGACGGAAGTAATTAACCAAACTTGTATTTCTTAAGAAAGAAAAAAAATTAAGTAATTTTAATTTTATTATACTTTTTCAAGATAATTTATATGTAACAATTTAATAATTCCGGCTCTTATTAAAAGCAATTTGACTTCGTACTTAAGTTTTGGAGTTAAGACACCTAAAAGGTAGTTTAAAAGTTTACATCGAGAAATACATTTACGTGAGGAGTAGAATGCAAATTATTTGGCGAATAAGCAATAGAACCCTTTGAATATTCAACTACCCGTTTGCGTTGAAATTGTGGCAGCTTTGATTTGATAATGTCAGATTGTAATTTGTTTGATTGTTATTTGTCTATTCGTCTTGTCAGGGTGGGTAAAAAAGCATTGGAAGGTCTTTTCTGCTATCAATTTGATGGGTTGAGAGAGAGAATTTGAGAAGAGTAGAAGAAAGAAGAGTAATTATATTTTTCATTAATTAAGAAATTATATAATAGTCTATTTATAGAATAATTGAGTTAAGCTAAGTCATTAATTAACTAGCCGTTAGGATTGTTCTAACCACTCATTTAGAGAACGAATCCTAGCCATACATTGAGTGATTACTCCAATTACTCCTAATTAGTTTGCTAATATTTTATTAATAACCTAATACTCTATCACCCCCCCTTAAGCGAAACCGGTTCTTGAATGGTGAGCGCGCGACGTAGTAGTTGAAAACGTGGAGTAAATAATCCCTTCGTAAGAACATCCGCGATCTGATCCTTGGTGCTGATGAATTGGACAAGTAGCTGCTTTGAAGTTGTGAGCTCGCGAACAAAATGAAAATCGATGCCGATATTTTTAGTGCGGGAATGAAACACCGGGTTTTGAGCATGGTAAGTAGCACTAATGTTGTCACACCATAGGACAGGGGGTTTTGTTTGAGCGATGTGAAGTTCGAAGAGAAGGGATTGGAGCCACACGATTTCTTGGGTAGTCATGGCAAGGCTACGATACTCAGCCTCGATACTAGAGTGAGAGACAATCCCTTGTTTCTTGGAGCTCCACGAGATTAGATTTGGACCAAGGAAGACACAGTAACCCTGTGCTGGATCGCCGGTCATCATGACAACTTGCCCAATCAGCATCAGAGAAGGCCTAAAGAAAGAGAGATGTCGCGGGGCGTAGTTGGAGCCCTAGAGTGATCGGTCCTTTGAGATAAGGAAGAATGCTATGCGCTTAACCGCGGTCCAATGTGTGGTTGTTGGGGAGTGCATGAATTGAGAGACCTTGTTGACGGCGAACGAGATCTCAAGGGCGTGTGATGGTGGCATATTGAAGGGCCCCAACAACACTTCGATAGAGCGTAGGGTTGTCCATGGGTTCGCCATCGAATTTGGAGAGTTGTTCTTGTTGGGTTTCGGACATGCATAACGCAGCGGAAAACAAAAATTTCGTCCAAAACCAATCCGAGGATCCGTGCGTATCGGTTAAATCAAAGAAATAAATCTTAAAGATACATTTCGGATTACGCTAATCCGTGACGCTCAAACCATGCGTGTTGTCCATACGCCTCTAAACCGGTTACCGTCCTAACCGATTTTCCGTCCGTCTAGGCCGTTTAGGTCGGATCGTGCGGAAGTCATCTACCGCACACACAATCGGTCTCCACCAAAACTCTCAACAAACCGTTCTCATATTCTTAGGCCGAATAGATCACAAGCGCCGAAAGTACGAACGCCTCTACCGGTGTCCACACGAACAAACTTCTTAAAACGGGAAGAAGAACAATATATATGCTAGTAGCTTGTTCTCTTCTTGCATAAGAAAATTCTTCTTATTTTATCTCACAAAAGATGTATATAATTACTCTCATATAATCGCACTCTTTCATTTTGTCATACAAAAGGAAAGCACCCTTTCATAATTTTGTCATACAAATTAGAAAGTATATTTTCTCTCTTTTGTCTCACAAAAGAGAATGAGAAATAATGGGAGAAAGAATGATGTGGTCTATTGAATTTGGAGCCCTCTATGTCCTTATATAGAGGTGAAGAGTCATGTCTCCTCACACTAAAAGATGTGTATGACATCACTCATCATTATCCATATGCCATCATCTAGACTCTTCTAGATTACATGATCTTTTGTGCTCATAGTCTTTATATACATATATATCACATCTTATCACATAAGATGACAATATATTTTGTGACATTCTTATGCAACTCGTCATATAAGTTGCTAGGATTTTTGCGCCCGTTTCAGTTTGTTATTTGTGTGTGACCCTGTAGGTTCACTTAATGTTGGCAATAGACTTGACAGTCTATAAATCATGAGCGGACTCTAGCAAGCCATCATGACTACCCAATTTAAGTGAATATCGGTGATCCGATTTACCTAATCAACAATCACGTATTTAGTCCCTTTGTCACGCGATATCTATATCGATCATAAGGCATGTAAGACGCCATCCTTATATTAATCGATTAATATTTCTTGATTTTGAATTAAACTGAACAAGAACAAATGACATTAATAACTCTTATTAATTCATTTGAGTATGGCCATACATTTCTTTAGTTCAATTCATCAAGAGGCCTAAAGATATCTCTCTCATTTATGAGAGGAACAAATCCCGTCTTGATTGCACTGATCCCTTTACATGATTCATTGTATACCTAATCATAACCGTTATGACCACCCGGTTAAAGGAAGTGTTAGATTATATTAGAGTATAAAATTACTCATGTTGGGAACCGAGACAATCTCAGGTCAAAGGACTATAAATACTTTATGTTACAAGAATCGCTAATGACGTAAAACATGTAGCATTTTTATGGCGGGTCAGTCCAGTATATGGTCTCTAACATATACCTATGGTCACATGAAAATACTTTGCATATTTTTATGTCCACCATAATCTAAGAAGAATACTTTATCCTTCTCAAGTATATAATCATACTCTTGATTATTATTTAGTGACTTTCACTAAGATTAAACTTATGTGTGCTTATTACACTTAATTCACATCATATGTAATTATGCTCCCACTGAATTTCTTGTCAACATAAGATTTATCTTTAATTTTTGATAAAACCAAACTGTTTGGTTATTTCATCAAATAATAAATATTCACCTAGGGATATTTGCTTTAATTCATAAATGAATTTATGCAACTTGCAAACTCTTTTCAAAATTTTTTAGGATAGACAAAACTCTCAAGTTGTATCATATACATACTTTCATATGTTTCTATTAAGAAATAATGTCTTGACATCCACTTGGCATATATTATAGTCATACTATGAACATATGCCCAAGAAAATTCTGAAATACATAAGCATGATGACTTGGAAAAATATTATCATAGTCTATACTATGAGCTTAGCTTAACCACAAATCATGCATTATATGTTTGCACATTATCCATGTCGGTCTTTCTTTTAAAACAGTATTTCCATCTGATGGATCAATCAAATTCAAAACTTGATTGTCTGACATGGATTACATCTCAACTTTCAAAGTCTCTAACCATTAGAGCATTGACTCATCATAGTCTATTAGTAGAATGTTGACTCATCATCTATGAGTACAAAATTTTTATCATTGGACACGAAAAATCTATAATTTTCGGGCCTGCAATAAATTCTAATAGATCTACATGAATACACTTATTTTATATACTCAGACTCTTCAACATCTTGAGAGTCTAGTTGATTAATTGCAGACTCAACCACTAGTTGAAATCTGAATTAATTTCCATCCGAGCATTACTGTCAGTATGTGGAATTTGAACTTTTCAAATTTACTCCCACTAATTCTTTTGGAAACACTTCTTCCAAAGAGATATAATTTTCGAGTAACAAACACTTTGTTCTCATATTAATTATAGAAGTAATATCCTTTACTTTTCTTAGGATATTCCATAATAAGCACTAATCCGATTAGATGCATGGTGCTTCAATTAAGTATCATATCCTCAAATCTTGATAAAAGATAATCTGATACACCTACCAGTCCATATCGCATATGGAGTCTTTTACAACTGCTTTCGATGGAATTTTATTCAGTATGAACGCAATAAGAGCGTAACCCCGAAAGAAATAAAAGTTATATTTGACTCATCATAATCGAACTATATCTAATAAAGTTTGATATAGTTATCATGATGATCAAACACTTGGTTCTCGACTCCTCGATCTCATCAAAGAAATTTGATTTTTCGAAGCCAAGTTTTATTCTCTACTTCATTATTTGTAACTTTTGAACTTTTCAAAATATTCGAATTTATTGTTTCAATAAAGCGATGAAATAGTTTTCTCTAGCACCTTCACTCATTGATGAACATACATCACTATGTATGAGAGCCAATAAGTAACTTGCTTTCACCTTACTTTGTGAAAGACGTATATGTCATCTTGTCTAATAAATAAGTTACACATGTTTCAAATGATTCACAATCAAATGAATTTGAAAATCCATCTTAATGGATTTAATAAATGTTCATTTTATTTAAGTAGACCAAGCGACAATGCTAGATTTAAATTCTTAATATTAATGTTATAGATAGACTTATAATTATCTTGTTCGATATAACACATAAGGTAATTTTTCTATTGGAACATTTCCAAAGAAAATTGACATTTATGAATGGTGAAATTATTATTCTCAATAATAAATTAATAACTATTCATAGATAAACTCAAACTATAGATAATACAAAATTATTGTCGACATTAAATAATAATTATTTATGTCAGCAATAAGTCTAAAAAGACAATGTAAATAAATGAGTTACTTGATAAAATGCGGCAACTTTTACTACATTTCTCACTCATCTGTTAACATCATATTTACTCAATAGTTTGCAACTTAGTCAGCACATTTTCACAAATGTGTGATTCACATCGTGTATCTAATACACATGATGTATAATAGGCAAGTTAATTTCTATAACAAAAATACTTGAAGTGGTAGTCACACTATCCTTTCATTCCCTTTTTCATATCTTCTTGAGAAATTATGGTTTCTTTCAATGAACCGATTCACTGCAAAAGATACTAATTTCTTACCTAAGGCTGAAGCTTCGGCAACATCTTGCCCTTATCTTTGGGAGTACTTTTTACGTTCCTTTTAAGCACAAGAACATTATTGACAACACTTGTCCATGTTCATTTTAAAGATTATAAGCATCTTATGCTATCTATCCTTCTCAAGGATCTATTGTGAGACATAAATAGATATACTATTCGAATTGAACAATATGCAAAGACTATTATTCTTTAAATATTTCATATAATGGCCCCCACTATTTTTAATCAAATCAATAACCTTCAATCGCATTGATTCGGAAACTTTCAATCCATGAAGTTTCATAGTGAGACAAGATCCATATTTTAATTAAGTCCTAAGTGAGCTTTGGCTCATCGCCCAGAACTTAACTTATTTAGGTAGGAATAATTCCAATTGTATCTCATACAACTCTTGAACAACATAGGATAAGCATCATATGCCCGACGTATATATCCTATCGTATGTCCCGAGCCCAAGTCTGACTTGATAGCCCAGTTAAATCAAACCATGTCTAATCATCGACAAAATAGTACCCAACACACTCAGCTTTGGCATGACCTATGTTGGCTCCCATTTCGCGCATTCTCTCCTCCTAAGATTGTCCCTACATACCCAGCTTTGGCATGACCTATGCAGGGTCGATCAGAGTATCGAGAGATTTAGACTTATGGAAGGCATTTCATGACCTATGTTATTATGCAATATTCAAAGAACATCACATGTACTAATAGAATAAAGATAATAACAATGATATATCATGGCCTTCATCTTTATGTACTAACATAAAGATTTCCTAATATATATTTCATCTCCATGAAATTTTTCTTAGATTGTATATGAAAATCTTATCTCCATATATAGAAATCGATGAACTCTTTCATTGCCATGATGTGTGGTTAAAAATGAACTTGTCATCTTAATGATGTATTCATGATGGACGATGAACTCCTTCATCTCCATGATGAATGTGTTATGCCTAATGAACTCTTTCATTATATCAACACGTATCAACAAAAATATCAAATATAAACATAATCATATTATGTTTCGATTATTTAACCATTTATAAAATATATATATATATATATATATATATATATATATATATATATATATATATATATATATATATATATATATATATATAAGGCCTATGAATGCGAATTTGGGGCACGGTCGTCATTGTCAACATTTGACAAGTAAAAAACCAATATTTTATTTGGTCAACATTTGACTCGGTCAACGATCAACATTTGACAAGGTCAACAGTCAATGGTCAATATTTTGACCAGGTCATGATCAACTTTTGACCAATTTAATGGTCAACAATCAAGGGGTAAATTAGTGTAGTCAACTGTCAACAATTAACAGTCAATACGGTCAACAAGTCAACATAGTCCACAGTCAACACAGTGGGTCAACAATCAATTGTCAACATGATCAACATGGTCAACACCCGGTCAACTTTGTCAACACATATTTTTCTACACATTAATACATCATAGGCATCTTATCATGAATTCAATACATCACATGCAACTTTTCATGAAATAATGCATCACATGCACCATTTCAAAAAGGCAATTCATGGTATGCACCCTTTCATGAAGACACAACTATTCAAGAAGTCGCAACTCTAGCAATTGCACCTTTTCGGTCATACCTCTTAGTTGCGCATGTCGATTACACTCGTTGGTCGCACCTCTTGGTCGCAACCGTTAGTCACAACCTATTGGACGTGATATTTGGATCGTATCCATTGGTCACACCCTTTAGTCGCACCCTTTGGTCGTAACCTTTCGTCGCGTCTTTTGGATGTGACATTTGAATCGCATCCCTTGGTCACACCCGTTACTCGCACCTTTTAGTCGCACCCTTTGGTCGCATCCGTTGGTCACAACCTTTCATCGCGCCTTTTGGATGTGACATTTGAATCGCATCCCTTGGTCACACCCTTTAGTCGCACTTTTTGATCGCACCCTTTGGTCGCATCCGTTGGTCGCAACCTTTGGTCGCATCCATTAGTCGCAACCTTTCGTCACGTCTTTTGGATATGACATTTGAATCGCATCCCATGGTCACACCCGTTAGTCGCACCTTTTGGTCGCACCCTTTGGTCGCATCCGTTGGTCGCAACCTTTCATCGCGTCTTTTGATCGCATCTCTTAGACATAACTTTTGGATCACATCCTTTGGTCATATTCTTTGGTCATATTCTTTGGATGCAACTCTTGGATCATATCTATTAATCGCATCTTTTCTATTAAGAATATTCAACACTTGAATACTCTTTATGCAAGCCTTATAATTTTAAATCAAAATTATAAATGCTATCTAAATAGTATATATCACATATATACCGACTCAATTTAACCGAAATATGCACGTCGCTCTGATACCACTGTTGGGTCTCGGACGTGAATAACGCAGCGGAAAACAAAAATTTCGTCCAAAACCAATCCGAGGATCCGTGCGTATCGGTTAAATCAAAGAAATAAATCTTAAAGATACCTTTCGGATTACGCTTAATCCGTGACGCTCAAACCATGCGTGTTTTCCATGCGTCTCTAAACCGGTTACCGTCCTAACCGATTTTTCGTCCGTCTAGGCCGTCTAGGTCGGATCGTGCGGAAGTCATCTACCGCACACACAATCGGTCTCCACCAAAACTCTCAACAAACCGTTCTCATCTTCTTAGGCCGAATAGATCACAAGCGCCGAAAGTACGAACGCCTCTACCGGTGTCCACACGAACAAACTTCTTAAAACGGGAAGAAGAACAATATATATGCCAGTAGCTTGTTCTCCTCTTGCATAAGAAAACTCTTCTTATTTTATCTCACAAAAGATGTATATAATTCCTCTCATATAATCGCACTCTTTCATTTTGTCATACAAAAGGAAAGCACCCTTTCATAATTTTGTCATACAAATTAGAAAGTACATTTTCTCTTATTTGTCTCACAAAAGAGAATGGGAAATAATGAGAGAAAGAATGATGCGATCTATTGAATTTGGAGCTCTCTATGTCCTTATATAGAGGTGAAGAGTCATGTCTCCTCACACTAAAAGATGTGTATGACATCACTCATCATTATCCATACGCCATCATCTAGACTCTTCTAGATTACATGATCTTTTGTGCTCATAGTCTTTATATACATATATATCACATCTTATCACATAAGATGACAATATATTTTGTGACATTCTTATGCAACTCATCATATAAGTCGCTAGGATTTTCTGCGCCCATTTCAGTTTGTTATTTGTGTGTGACCCTGTAGGTTCACTTAATGTTGGCAATAGACTTGACAGTCTATAAATCATAAGCGGACTCTAGCAAGCTATCATGACTACCCAATTTAAGTGAATATCGGTGATCCGATTTACCTAATCAACAATCACGTATTTAGTCCCTTTGTCATGCGATATCTATATCGATCATAAGGCATGTAAGACGCCATCCTTATATTAATCGATTAATATTTCTTGATTCCGAATTAAACTGAACAAGAACAAATGACATTAATAACTCTTATTAATTCATTTGAGTATGGCCATACATTTCTTTAGTTCAATTCATCAAGAGGCCTAAAGATATCTCTCTCATTTATGAGAGGAACAAATCCCGTCTTGATTGCACTCATCCCTCTACATGATTCATTGTATACCTAATCATAACTGTTATGACCATCCGGTTAAAGGCAGTGTTAGACTATATTAAAGTATAAAATTACTCATGTTGGGAACCGAGACAATCTCAGGTCAAAGGACTATAAATAATTTATGTTATAAGAATCGCTAATGACGTAAAACATGTAGCATTCTTATGGCGGGTCAGTCCAGTATATGGTCTCTAACATATACCTATGTTAATGACTTGATAACTATTTATCCATGATCAGTAAAACATAATCATCAGTCAACTAATATACTGGTGTACATTTATAGCTTGTATATATAAATATATATTTATATGTATCTGCAAGTATATTTGTCTCCACAAATATCCTATAAATGATCAGGGACGATTTAGAATAGCATTCATAACACTTTATAGTTTTACTATCAAAGTCACGCACTTTGATGACAGAAAGATGAATTGCATATTCATGGTCTATTTTAATTATATTAAAATAAGCTATACGCACATATTATATGAAATATCTTAGAATAAATATTATGTTTGTTATTACAATCCATCATCTAGGTCACAAACACTTTGGCCTAGGGCATAACACCATCAGTTCTCCTGCAAGAATAGGCGAGGGGCAAGGTTTAGCGCCATCCATTTTGGCTTTTTGGAGAAGGTTGAGAATGTATTGAGGTTGGGAAAGATGAATGCCCTCGGGAGAAGTTTCAGCTTCAATGCCAAGAAAGTAGCGAAGTGGGCCAAGGTCTTTGATCGAGAATTGGGAATGAAGATCATTGATGAGAGTTTGGATGATCGAGTTATTGTTCCCAATGATAAGGATATCGTCAATGTATACAAGAATGAAGGTGAAGTCATTATCCGTCTTGCGAATGAAGAGAGAGGGATCGAAAATTGAGCTTGCGAAGCTAAGACTAGATAGAGTGGTTTTGAGTTTGTGAAACCATGCGCGAGGAGCTTGTTTGAGGCCGTAAAGTGCTTTGTGAATTTGGCACACATAATGGGGCCTAGTAGGGTCCGAGAAGCCTGGTGGTTGTTGCATAAAAACCGTTTCTTCGAGTTCGCCATTGAGAAATGCATTATTTACGTCGAGTTGCCGAATAGTCCACGAATGAGAGAGAGCAATGGTAAGAAGAATACGAATTGTGGTGGATTTAACAACGGGTCTGAATGTTTCAGTATAGTCGATACCTTCTTCTTGGTGGTATCCTTTTGCAACAAGTCGAGCTTTGTAGCGTTGGATAGAGCCATCAGAGTTTTTCTTGATTTTAAATACCCATTTACACCCGACAAGATTTTGCGTGGAGTTGGGTGGTACTAAGGTCCAAGTCTTATTTTGAAGAAGGGCATTAAATTCTTCTTCCATTGTAGTACGCCATTTGGGGTGTTTTTTCGCGGTTGTGAAGCAAGTAGGCTCAATTTCATCAGGAGGCAGAGATGTAGAGATGGGATGTTTGGTGGAGGTATAGGCGACAAAGTCGGTGTGTTTCTTGACTTTGCGAGTGTTATCACGTGTTCGAGTGACCATGGGATGAGTTGATGGTTGTGGTTCGGGAAGGGAGGGTGCGGAAGATGGTGTTATGATAGAAGGAGTGGTTTCTGTTGGGTTTCTACCGTTCATAACGCAGCGGAAAATACAAAACGAAACAAAATCGAATTCGAAACCCAAAAGAAGGATCCGTGAATTACAATTAAATCAAAGAAAAGTTCATAACTTTGTACCTTCGGATTACGCTTAATCCGTGATGATCAAAAGCGAATATGGTTAACTCTTCTCGTTGCCCGATTCCAAACCGGTTTCCAAACCGATCCTTTGTATATTTCGCCTAACCGGTCTAACAAACCGATCTCCAAACGAACGGATTCTCCAAGCAAACCGATTCTCCAAACAAAACCACGGTTTCAATCCGAATCACAAAGACGCCACACTTCGCTTCGTCCTCTACCGGTATCCACACGAACAACCCCTTTGAACGGATAAAGAACGATATATGCTAGTATCCGTTCTTCATTTCTCTCACAGAAATAACAAGAGAATAATTTTCGGATTTTTCTCTCCTCTTTGTCTCACAAAAGATGGACGAAAATATCATGATCCTCATTCTAATTTTGGGGTGTCTCTTGTGCCTACATAGTCCATAAGTTTCATATCCTATGTGCATGGTAACTATGTAACCATATATGCAACACACCTTATTATATAAGATGTAGGATTGAATGTGTCACTTGACTATGTAGCTCTCCATACAACTTATCACATAAGTTATGATTTTTCTGTGTACGTCTCAATAGTTGTTCTTTGTGTGTGACCCTGTAGGTTTACTTAATGTTGGCAATAATCACAACGGATTATAAATCATGAGCGGCCTCTAGCAAGACATCATGATTACCCAAATTAAGCAAATATAGATGATTCGATCAAACCTAATTTATGTCATGCATTGTATCCTTTTGTTACACGATATCTATATCGTCCATAAGGCATGGTATGTGTCAACCTTATGTTGGTCGATAAATATTTCTTGACACCGAATTTAATTGAACATGAAATGACATTAATAACTCTTTATTAATTCACTTGAGCACGGCCGTGCATTTCTTCAATCAAATCATCAAGAGGCATAAAGATATCTCTCTCAATTTATGAGAGGAACAAATCCTATCTTAATTAAACTCTTTCCTCCGCATAATTCATTATATACCTAATTATAATCTTTATGACCGCCCGGTTAAAGACGATGTTAGATTACATTAAAGTATAAAATTTCTCATGTAGGAAACTGAGATAATCTCAAGTCTAAGGATTACAGATATATTCTTTTAGAGAATAACTAATGACACGAACCATGTAGTATTCTCACGGTGGGTCAATCCAGTATATGGTCTCTAACATATACTTATGTTAATGACTTAATAACTCTTATTCATGATCAGTAAAACGTGACCATCAATCAACTAACATACTGATGTACATTTATAGCTTATCATAAAGTATGTTTGTCTCACAAACATCCTATGAATGATCATGGACAGTTTAGAATATCATTCATAATACTTTATAGTTTTACTATCAAAGTCACATACTTTGATGATATAAAGCTGAATATCATATTCAAGGTTCATTTTAGTAATAAGAATAAAATAACCAGTACGCATTTATTATATAAAATATCTCTAAATAAAAACAATGTTTGTTTAACACAATCCATACATCTAGGTCTCAAATACATTGGCCTAGGGCATACTACTAACAGTTTCAAGAAGAGAGAGAGTAGTATGTTGAGATGTATGTGGGTTGGAGGGCGACGGGTTTGTCGAGAGATGGTGAAAGGGAAAATGATTTTCATCAAACACGACATGGTGACTAATGTATAGTCGGTTTGTGGGAAGATGAAGACATTTGTAGCCTTTGTGAGAAGGAGAGTAACCGAGAAAAACACACGGCATGGAGCGGAGTTCGAGCTTGTGGGAATTGTATGGTCTTGTGTAGGGAAAGCATCGACAGCCAAGAATTCGAAATATGGAATAATCAGGTTCTTTTTGAAAAAGAATCTGGTATGAAGAGGATCGGGGAGAGTTTGTGTTGGGAAGGTTGTTGATGAGGTGGACGATACTATAGAAGATATCATCCCAAAATGTTTGTGGAATGGAAGCGAAAGACATGGTGGAGAGTGAGAGGTCCACAATGTGACGGTGTTTTCGTTCAGCACGTCCGTTCTGCTCCGGTGTGTGTGGGCAGGAGGTGATGTGTGTGATGGAAGGAAACATGCGTCGAATTGGCAGAAATTCGGTGCCGCCATCCGTTTGAAGCGTCTTTATGGATCGAGAGAGAAGGTTCTCAACTCTTTCTTTGAAGAGGGCGAAGATGTGTGGTACCTGTGATTTAGACGAGAAAAAATATATCCAAGTAAAACGCGAAAAATCATTGATAAAAATTACAAAGTAACGGGAGCCAGAGTGAGAGATAATTGGAGAAGGCCCCCCACACATCAGAATGTACTAATTCCAAAGGCTCACAAGAGCGAATAGTCGAATGTTTAAAACAGAGTTTATGCATTTTCCCAACACAACAAGCATCACACAATGACATTTTATTAGAGGATACACTAAGTTTATTATGTGAAATTAAATTGCGAATGACACTAGATGATGTATGGCTTAAACGTCGGTGCCAAACTTCAGCGGGCGCCTTGACTCCAAAGAAGGCCACATGTTGCTTGTGAGAGGCAGAGGGTAGTCGATACAATCCATTATCAAGAGAAGCCTTGAGAAGCGGGGTTCTTGTTACTAGGTCCTTAATAAGACAAGAAGACGGATTAAATTCAATAACAACTTGATTATCTTTTGTAAATTGAGAAATGCTTATTAGGTTTTTGGTTATTTGGGGGACATGTAGGACATTATTAAGTTGTAAATCATGTGTAGAAGAATTAAAATGAGTTTGACCAAGATTATTAATTTTCAAACCTGCTCCATTCCCGACACGAATTTGTTCAGTGCCAAGATATGGAGTGTGTGAGTTGAGGTTGGTGAGTTGAGAAGTCACATGATTTGTGGCGCCTGAGTCGAGATACCATCCATTGGTAACGGTTGGTGGAGCGGAGAGCGTGTTGGCTTGAGGTTGATTGTTGTTGTTGTTGTTGTTACGCCAACGATATATATCGGCAGTGTGACCAGGAATCTTGCAAATCTGACATCGCACCTTCTTGCAATTATAGTTATTATTATTACTAGTATTATTAGGATTATTATTGCGTTTGTCTCGATTTGTATTGATTCCCCGATTATTAGAAAACCGAGTGTTTATCAATTGGGTGGCAAGTGCGTCGAAAATTTGTTGATTTGGAATCAGTCCCAAGATAGAATTTTGAGAGGGGCTCATTTGAAAATTGGGCTGATATGGACCCTGTTGGAGACTGGATTGATTTTGGGTCAAAAAAGGCCCATTAAAATCGGAATTATCCGGCCCATTATAGGAAGCCTCATACTGAGTATAATAGGCGGTCGGTGCACCATGCACTTGTGATCCACTTCCATTCGGAGCCGATACGAACGAGGAGAAGGTTGGAGAAGAAGAAGAGGTGCCGTTCGAGTTTGAGAACTGAGAGAAATTAATGGCGATAGATCTATTTCGAGCCAGCACTTGTTCCTGATTGATCAGACTTCTAGAGAATTCTGGAAACGTTACTTCATCGGCGCGTTGATTTATCGCCGTGACAAAACTCTCGTATTCTGGCCCTAAGCCATTCAGGCAGAAGTCGACAAGGTCTTCTTCTTTGACATGGCAACCAATCGTTGCTAACTGATCAGCAAGGTACTTCATCTTGCTCAAATATTCAGAATAAGACAGGTCTCCCTGTTTCGTGTTTTGGAGTTGGTTTTTCAGTTCGTGTCAATGAACTTTTGAAGAGGCCTGGTGTCGTCGAGCAAGAGCAGTCCAGGCAGAGGCAGTTGTCGTGTAGCTGATGAGTTGTGCCATAACTGCTTCTGTTATGGATGACAGAATCCAGCCTAGTATCAACTTGTCTTGGCGATGCCAGTCTTTGTAAGCTGGATTGGGGACTGTTCTGGAAATATTGTTTGTGGTTTCGGTGAGGGTTTTGGGTGGTGGATCAGTGGTAGGGTCAAGAAAATCACCAAGTCCATGACCTTCGATAATGGTTTGAATTTGGAATTTCCAGATTAGGTAGTTTGAATCGGTTAGTTTGGTGGTAATTTGATGAGAAAAGGTAATTGGTTTGGTCATTGAAATACGAACTGATGAATCATCAGTTGTGGTTGATGTAGGTGCCATTCAGAGTAATTGAAAGGAAAAGGAAAAGGGAGAAAAAAAAAGTTGAATTTCTCTTATTTTTGTTAAAAGAAATATCAAGATTAAGTCTTGAGAGAAAAAGAAATGTCAAGAGAGGGGAAAGAAATGTCAAGATTAAGTCTTGAGAGAAAAGAAATGTCAAGAGAGGGGAAAGAAATATCAAGATTAAGTCTTGAGAGAAAAGAAAAGAAATTTTTGTGGAGAGTTTGGAGAAAAAGAGAGCTTCTTGAGGTATTATTTTCTTCTTGAGGTAATATTTTTTGAAAAATATTAAAGGCTTGATATCATGTTGAGAGAGAGAGAGAGAGAGAGAGAGAGAGAGTTTGAGAAGAGTAGAAGGAAGAAGAGTAATTATGTTTTTCATTAATTAAGAGATTACATAAGAGTCTATTTATAGTACAATTGAGTTAAGCTAAGCCACTAATTAACTAGCCGTTAGGATTATTCTAACCACTCATTTAGAGAACGAATCCTAGCCATACATTGAGTGATTACTCCTAATTAGTTTGCTAATATTCTATTAATAACCTAATACTCTATCATGATGTCCATTTATGTAGAGGTGACAAATGGGTTGATCGGGTCGGGTTCAGGTCAGATCATTCGGGTTTCGGGTCGTTCATGTATCGGGTCGTTCCGGTCTCGGATCGTTCGGATATCGGGTATTTTGAATTTTGGGTCGTTCGTATTCCGGGTATTTTGGGTCTCGGATCGTTTGAGTTCGGGTCGGGTCAGGTTTGGGTTCGGATGGGTCGGGTCGGATTTTCGGGTCAGGTTATGCACTGTGTTTAACTTGTGATGAAAAATCTTTAATAAAATAAATATCTATCTATTTTCAATTTTACGCAGTAAAAAAAGGTCTATGAGCTCAAAAGTCTCAAAAACAGTTTTATGTCTTAGAAATCAATATAACTAATATATTATTTTCTAAAATAATATGTTGACAATACAAGAAACAAAATAAGATATTATAAATTAATATATAATACTAACATAATAGTGAATTCAACAAATGTATGATCATTCATTCATTATATATAAGTTCAGACCATTCAGGTTCGGGTCATTCGAGTCTTCGTCATTCGGGTTTCGGGTCGTTTGGGTCTCGGGGTCATTTGGGTCTCTGGTCATTCGGGTTTCGGGTCTTTCGGATCTCGGGTATTTCGGGTTTTGGGTTGTTCGGGTTCCGGGTATCTCGGGTCAGGTCGGGTTTCGGGTCGTTGACTAGTCAATATTTTCAGGTTGGGTCGGGTTTAAATTCGGATGTGACCGGTCAGGTTTTCGGGTCATGTCAGATTTTGGCACCTGTACATTTATGTGACTGACTATAACTTACACCTACACAACCTAGATTGATTACTATAATCACTTTCATAATTTATAGTCTTTAAAAACTAAAGAATTAACCCTCCGATATCGATAATCAACTATGTTACACGGATATGGATACGTATATCGTATCCGATATGATACGGACACGGCGATACGGAATCTCAAAAATATCTTTGGACACGATAAGTCTGATATATATATATATATATATATATATATATTTTAAAAATATAAAAAATAACTAAATATGATAAAGAAAATGCCAAGAAGAGAATGAGAATAAAAATTAAAAAATAATCATTTCTTACACAAAAAAGAGATAAAATATTGTCTCTACTTATGGCTTTCACGAGTTAACTTCATTAATAAAGAAAGAAAAAAATGAACTTGAAAAAAAAATAGACTTTAAAAAAGATAATTTTTACTAAAGAAATAAATAAAGAGGGCAAAAATGAGATTATAGCAAAAAATGAAAATTAAATTGGGATTTAAAACATTGGACCGTGTTCTCAGCCTTGTCCTTCCCGTGTCCACGCGTGGCCTGCCATGTCTAGACCATGTCCGAAAGTCAACTAATATTATTCGGATAAGCCACATGGCATGTCTGACACGTATCGGTGTGGTATCGGAGACATGTCCGTTTCCGATACGTGTACGTCTGCTTTTATGAAGTATCCACGTAACATAGATAATCAATATCATAATTCGTAATTAAAAAAAAAGTGACGGGTCTTTTCTGAAGTAATAATTGATTAATTGTTCGTCATAGTATATGGTTTTTTTGAAATAGATATCATAGTATATGTTAAGACAATGAAATTGTGAAATATAAAATAATCGATTATTTTATACATTAGATAATGTATACATTGTAACACAAGTTATTAGAGCTGTATAGTGATTTTTTTTTTGAAAAATACGGATAATTTTAGCATCTCTTCATGTAATTCTATTAATCAAAATCTAGTTACAAAATGTCAAAAAAAATAGTTTCAAAATACTAAAAAAAATAAAGAAAGAAAAAGATAAGCAAAAACTCCCCACTTCGAGAGCCGCAAGCTCAACCATCTTACAAATTACAAATTATAAATAAGGACATCACAATCATTAAATGATTATTTAGTTGTTGCAAAGTTGTAAATTTTGCGATTGAAGTTACAGGCACAAGTTGTGTCAGAGTTTCGGACGCTTCCCTTATCTTCCTTCTCATTCTTCGCTTGTGCATGCATTTTCCTTTGGTTGCATTTCAATATGCTTGTGAAGTTGTCTTTTACTAATTTTAGTACGGAATTTACGTTTTGATTTTTGTCTCGAAAAATTCTATTTCACCTTTGATGACAATTGTGAAGTTCGCAAAAAGTTGGAAGGTGATTCTTTTTGCTTGTGGTTTGGTTTGTATCAGCTTGTGCACGGCCACACAAGACGACTCCTCTCGAGATGTTTTGCCCAAAACTGAGTATTGAACGAGCATGAACCTAAAATATGATCGATACTCTCTGCTTCATGCTTGCATAGTATGTAGACATTTACCGAAATAATTCTTTTCTTTTAAAGGTCGTCAATTTTGAAATTTATATATTTAGTCTTTTTCAAATAAATTAAATTTATAGAATTATTTAGGTAAAGAAATTTTGGAGTTCTTAATGGGAGATGCTAAAAAACATACGTATGTTCGAACATACGTTTTTTTAAAATACCCGTAAAGTGGTTATAAAAAGTAAAAATTCAAATTTCAACCGTATGGATGTAATATATATGTTATGAATTTGTTGTGGATTAATTTTCACAGGAATCAGAATAATATATCATTGCCGTCATGTATCATCAAACTATTATTCCGATATATGTTTTGAATAGTGTTGCATATTTTTGATGATATATGATGGCAATGATATAATATTCTGATTTTTGTGCAAATTAATCTCCAACATATTCATAACATATATATTACATCCGTACGGTTGAAATTTTTATTTTTATTTTTTTAATACGTATTTTGGGTGTGGCAAAAAAACGTATGTTGTGCATACGTATGGTTTTTAGCCACACCCGTTCTTAATTATATATATCAAGGTATATTACTGTTACATTATATTAGTCAAATAGTAACATAAATTAAGATATTCTAATTTAGTAGAAAAATGATAATATTAAGTTTAGCACATTTGACACTTTATTATATCTCAATTGAAATAGATTTTTAATTCACTCCGGGCTCGTTCGGCAACATACGGAATAGAACAACAAAATTGAGAATATATAACTAATCCACTTTATTCCATGTACGTTCGATAAGATAGTTATACGAAGTACTTAATTTAAAATTATAGAAAAAAGCTTATGATCAAAATGTCCTTGTTTCATAATTTGAGTTTATACAAATCATATTAAATGAAAACTTTAAACTTTACTCAAATTGTATAAAAATGAAATCAATCAATTAAAATAGCGTAGCATTAAAGTAAAAATTATTCAATGAAAGTACAAAAATAGAAGATAAATAGAAGCACAATTCAAATTAGTCTTCATTTAACTAATTTCTAAACGCTCTACGATTGTTGTTATGCCCTTGCATATCTTCCCATAACGCATTTTTAATACACGTTCGAAGCAACTCCCCAACATACAAGTCTGCCACATCAATTTCTTCGCCAAACTCACTACCATCTTCACCACCATCTAATTCGCCATCTATATCTCCCTCCATATAAAAAAAATATCACCTTCACCTTGATTATCATTTTGCCCTTTTATAAAATTATGCAAAATACAACACGCTAAGACAATTGAGCATTATTTTTTTTATATTTGTATGTATGCATTATTCGAAGAATCTTCAATCGATTTTTCAACACACCAAATGTTCGTTCAACAACATTTCGTATTTGGGCGTGACGATGGTTAAACAAATCCTCTGAGGATTGGTAGCGGTTGGAATGTAAAACTTGTTGAAATTGTGCCAAATGATACGTGTGTCAGACGATTTTAAAATAGGTTATGTTTTGTTTTATCACGGAAATACATCAAAAAATTCTGAAAAAAGAAAATGAATATTGGCAAAAATTGGTATTAATTAGCAACAATTAATCGAAATGAGAAATTGAATCAAAAGATAAGGTTCAAATTACATCAGTGTCAATTGAATTAACTATTTTTTTCTTTGATCAGAACAATACAACTAAGTTTTACCAATGCAGATTGAAAACTTAAAAAAAAAAACAATGCAGATTGAAATAAATTATTTTCAAGATCCTAGATGTGAATACAAAGATAAATCTGATTATACAAAAATTATCAAATTAAGAACTTGAATAGTTGATAAGCTATAAAGATTACCTTCGTTTTTTTTTTTCTTCTTGATGATTCTTGCTGTTTTGCTCCTCTCTCGATAAAAAACAAGAAAGTGGAAATAAAGAAAACCCTAGAGATTCGTAACTTCAACTTATTTCATCTATAATTGAAGTCAACTTCAAAATATCAATTCTTGTGGAGTCTAAACTTTTATAGAGAACTATTTCATGAAATGGATCAAATGTTGGACTAATCGAAAACGATTTAGACCTCTTATCTTATTTAGTTTTTATTGACTTCCAATAAGATGCGAGTCCAAAATGAGAGTCAACCATACACTTAAATATTGTTTCATTAATTTTTAGTGGCTCCAATATATTTTATCTCAAAGTTTCAACCGATTCATATTGCTAGCTCCCAGATTCTCATATTTTTAACCCAAATTTCATAATTTTATTTTGATTTCTATTTAAACTTTTATAATCACAACAATATGTCTTGCAATCTAAACATTATACATCTATATTTTCAACAATATATCTTACATTTTAAACATTATATCTTTATATTTAGCACAATATACATTACATTATTAACAAGAGAAAATGAATATTAGAATAGTTGAAGATGACAAGACTAATGAAAAAATCTCTCCGCCAAAAAAAGACAATATATTTTTGTATTACAATAATATATCTTAAATTCTAAATATTATAACTTTATATCCTCAAAAAGTTACCTTTTATAAGAATATACTGGGAGCCACTAGGAGCTACTAAACAAAACAACCAAAAGTTGGATTTTATAAGAGTCATCTGAAGCTTCTAATTTTTTAGCTGGATGTGGGATCTCAGGAGTGAATAGAATTGGAAGTTTCGAGTGAATTTGATATGACTCTTAATTTTATGAATACGTGCCATCGTCTTCTTGGACAGGAGTCGGGGAGCTACATATTAAGAGAGCTATTTAGCCGGTCCCAATGTGAAAATATAAATTTGTTAATTTCACGGCATTTGAGTCCTATAAAGAAACTACACTTCATTTTTTTTACCCGAGAGTCAAAATTAGTATAGACTAATTTCATTTTATTGAGTTAATTAAATATTCAGGATTAAAATAAAGTGATAAGCTTTTTAGGATTCGTTGGAGACCTTTCAAACAATTTCTGAAATACAGTTATAATAAAAATAATCAACAAAAATAACAAGTTTGACAAAAAAAAATATCCTATAACTTTAGGTTGTGCCTAATTTACGGTATTATCACATTATTATGAGAATGAAACATTACCATATTGCCATGGCATGTGAATACTTTTGTTTTCAGTATATAAATACTAATTATTTTTAGAGAAAATATTCGTATGATTAATATATATGTCATAATATTATTATAACAGATAAACGAAAATATTTCATCTATACAGTAATAAAAATTGTACGAGCTGTTATATAATTCAAGATAAATGTTATTATCTAAAAAATTATATATTTATTATTATTTTAATTAAAATATGTTTTATGTTTCAATAATATTATAGCAAGCTTGGTATAAATGAAGAAATGAAAAATTCACACGTCACTTTTTAATATTTTTCATAAAATTTAATTAGAATTTAACTATCATACAAATTATAAAAGGTTCATATTAAATGAAATAATAATTAATATAATAAATGATTTGCCAATGGGTGCATAGCATAATGGTTGAGTGCAAAACATTACAAATCATTTGTTATGGGTTTAATTTTCATTGGTACAAAAAATAGAAGCGGGACAAAGAGTCTTCTCTATTCAATGAAATTTTTATTTTTATATTTTTAATAGTATTTTGGGTGTGACAAAAAAATATATGTTGTGCATACGTATGTTTTTTAGCCACACCATATATATATATATATATATATATATATATATATATATATATATATATATATATATATATATATATATATATATGGTGTGGCTAAAAAATATACGTATGCACAACATATATTTTTTTGTCACACCCAAAATACGTATTAAAAATATAAAAATAAAATTTCAACCGTACGGTTGTAATATATATGTTATGAATATGTTGGAGATTAATTTTCACAAAAATCAGAATATTATATCATTGCCATCATAGATCATCAAAAATATGCTGCACTATTCAAAACATATATCGGAATAATTGTTTGATGATACATGATGGTAAAGATATATTATTCTGATTCCTGTGAAAATTAATCCACAATATATTTATTCATAACATATATATTACATCCATACGGTTGAAATTTGAATTTTTACTTTTTATAACCACTTTATGGATATTTAAAAAAAATGTATGTTCGAACATACGTATATTTTTTAGCATCTCTTATATATATATATAATAAATGATTTCATCTAATTTTTCACATCGGTTATTCTTTTCTGTTTTGTCCGTGAGCTAAATCCTATCCTAACTCTCCGATCTATCAAAGACTTTAAGATATAACAATACATATAGCGACCTAAATCAAATATATGTGAAACCAGGTATATAAATGTTCTAATTTTAGATCTGCTCTGATAACTTCTATGTTTAAATAAAAGCATCAAGATCATAATGAATAATATAAACTTTATTTGAAAACTTTGTTAAAATTTACTTTTTTGGATCTTTTATTGTTGTTGCTTTGAAAATCTCAAATCAATAAATATTTTATATGTATTCTTCTTTATTATCCGATTATAGTAATATGAAAATGATTCAACTTGAATTTGTACGTTAATACTATTTGGCATCTTGAGTAACTATTTAGATTTTATTGAATGATTTTATCGCCCGTCATCTTTATAATTAGCGAATTAGTCTTATATTTTTACTATATAAATAAATCATGAGAAAAATATATATTTATCTCTTGTGTAAGTTATATGAGAGGCAAATATGTTGGGTTTCGGACGTGCATAACGCAGCGGAAAAACAAAAATTTCGTCCAAAAACCATTCCGAAGATCCGTGCGTATCGGTTAAATCAAAGAACTAATACTTAAAAGGTACAATTAGGATTACGCTTAATCCGTGACGCTCAAAACATGCATGTTGTACAAACGTCTCTAAACCGGTTACCGTCCTAACCGATTTTCCATCCGTCAAGGCCGTCTAGGTTATATCGTGCACAAGCCACCAATCATACACACAACTCATCTACACCAAAAACTTCAAACAACCCGTTCTCATCTTTTTAGGCCGAATGGATCACAAGCTCCGAAAGTACGAACGCCTCTACCTGTATCCACACGAACAAACTTCTTAAAACGAGAAGAAAAGCAATATAGATGCTAGTAGCTTGTTCTCCTCCTGCATAAGAAAATTATTTTTCTTCTTCTTATTTTGTCTCACAAAAGATGTATAATTCCTCTCATATAATCGCACTCTTTCATTTTTATCATACAAAAAGAAAGAACCTTTCATAATTTTGTCATACAAATTATAAAGTATATATTATCTCTTTTGTCTCACAAAAGAGAATGAGAAATAATGAGAGAGAGAATGATGTGTTGTTAAATTTTGGAGCACTCTATATCCTTATATAGAGATGAGGAATTATGTCTCTTCACATCAAAAGATGTGTATGACATCACTCATCATTATCCATATGCCATCATATAAACTCTTATAGATTACATGATCTTTTGTGCTCATAGTCTTTATATACATATATATCATATCTTATCATATAAAATGACAATATCTTTTGTGACATTCTTATGCAACTCATCATATAAGTCGCTAGGATTTTCCGCGCTTGTTTCAGTTTGTTCTTTGTGTGTGACCCTGTAGGTTCACTTAATATTGGTAATAGACTTGACAATCTATAAATCATGAGCGGATTCTAGCAAATCATCATGACTACCCAATTTAAGTGAATATCAGTGATTCGATTTACCTAATCAACAATCACGTATTTAGTCCCTTTGTCACGTAATATTTATATCGATCATAAGGCATGTAATATGCCATCCTTATATAAATCAATTAATATTTCTTGATGCAAAATTAAACTGAACAAGAACAAATGACATTAATAACTCTTATTAATTCATTTGAGTATGGCTATACATTTCTTTAGTTCAATTCATCAAGAGGCCTAAAGATATATATCTCATTTATGAGAAGAACAAATCCCGTCTTGATTGCACTCATCCCTCTACATGATTCATTATATACCTAATCATAACCGTTATGACTACCCGGTTAAAGGCAGTGTTAGATTATGTTAAAGTATAAAATTACTCATGTTGGAACCGAGACAATCTCAGGTCAAATGACTAAAAATACTTTATGTTACAAGAATCGCTAATGACGTAAAATATGTAGTATTCTTATGGGGGGTATGTCCAGTATATGGTTTCTAACATATTCCTATGTTAATGACTTGATAACTCTTTATTCATGATCAGTAAAACATGGTTATCAGTCAACTAACATACTGACGTACATTTATAGCTTGTCTACAAATATATATTCATTTGTCTTCGTAAGTATATTTGTCTTCACAGATATCCTATAAATGACCAGGGACGATTTAGAATAACATTTATAACACTTTATAGTTTTACTATCAAACTCACGCACTTTGATGACATAATACTGAATTGCATATTCATGATCTACTTTCATTATCATAAAATAACCTATATGCACATATTATATGAAATATCTTAGAATAAATATTATGTTCATTATTACAATTCATTATCTAGGTCACAAATATTTTGTCTAGCGCATAACACCATCAAAATATATATTTTTCTCATGATTTATTTTGTTTCGTCTCTGTATAAGTTATATGAGAGGCAAATATATAATTTTCTCATGATTTCTTTTGTTTCCTTTTGATATGCTTAATTATTTTTGTCCATCTATGATTACATTACGTGGGGTTGCAATTTTGCATGTGCCTTAGCAGATCTCCTCCTCATATGACAAATAGTTCAGTTCAGTATTTGATATATTGAGTGCCTTAGCAGATCTCCTCATATGACAAATAGTTCAGTTCAGCATTTGATATATTGAGTGACGAACGTTATGTTTATATCATTTTGGAGATCTAAGATTTTGATTAAGTCTTTGAGCTTCTGCTACGACTCACTGTATTGGTCATCTATTTTCTAATAATTTTTTAATTCATGTATTTTCATCAAAGCTTTTAAAATATTTTGATTTTAAATACCAACATAGCGAACTACGTTGCTAAAACTTACTTAAAAAAATACATTTTTAAATTTATGATGAATAAGTTTTTTCTTGTTTATACACATTACACATGAGTTTTATGGGTAACGTAGGGAAATAAGAGAAAAATAATACATAAAAAGAAATTATGGGTCCAGTGTCATTCATCTGTTTCTCTCTAGGCTTTGAAAGGGAAAAATACCAAAAAAAGAAAGAAAGAATAATTCCTTCTCTTCCATGCTCATTTCTTACATCTATTCTTTCTCACTAATATACTATTTTCTATTATCTCTTTTCTTCAGAAAAAATCAATCCTTCCATCATGTTTGTGGTCAGTAATATCACAGACATTAAGATCGCAAGGGTTTTTTTTATTTCTCTTTGGCGATGAGAAACCAAAGAAGAGAGAAGTTTATGTGAACAAAGCAGAGAGAGATAATTTGTATTTTTTCAATTAAAAAATGGTTTTATCTAACTTGATAGGAAATGGATGAGGGAAAAAGATAATTTTGTTGCAATTAGGGGCTGGATTATTCAATTGAGAAGGAGTATCAGTGGCTATTATTGGAGATTTCTTAAGCAATTAATTTGGGCAAGATGTTTCAGAAAGAAAGAATTTTTGTAAGGCTGATAAACAGCTAAAGAAGTTGAAAGAATTGTTGAGATGTTTTTAGAAAATTTTTGGTTAAAATGAATAATTACCCGAATTGGTACTTTTACTAGATTCAGTGATAAACTATTTCACTTTGAATCATCATAGTTGTCTAAAATGATGAATGTACTCTTTTTGCTCCTATGTATATTTTTTTCTTTCACATTCTGATGTAAAATATATGAAACTTGTGCACTGACATAAGGCAATCAAATTTGATCTGCCTAATGTTAAAGTAAAATAATAGAGAATGTGTAGCTACATTTTAGGTTTAGGATTTGAGTACAAGTGCTTTTATGACTTGTAAAATTGTGCTTCTTAATTCTCTTGAGATTAATTTACTTTGTATCATCATGTTACTGTTGATTGTACCGAACATTTCTGAAAATAGTTTTTATTGTTAATTAGTATGAATGTTTTCTCATAATATCAAATTACTTATGTCTAAAGTAAACAACAAAATTATAAACCCGCAGCGTAGTGCCGAGAAATATACTGGTAAGGTTAACTTGCTACATTCATACACGAAGAATGTAACGAATTATTTAGGAGTTTATATACACATCCCCCAGCAGCCCCCCAATCTATCGTATATCACTGGTAAACGGAGCCCACTTATTTTTGAATATATGTGGGGCCCATTTACCAGTAATATACTGTAAATTGGGGGGCTGGTAAACAAGAAATATATGTACTTTTCCATTATTTAGATTCTTTATGATGCAGGCCTAGTGTAGTCCAGCTGGTCCATGAATATGAAGATATTCATGGACCTCATAGTCATTTCTTTCTTAAAGACGGCACAAACAACCACAATTTTATTTTAGAATTCTCTAATTCTTTAGGTCAATCATTAGTTCTTTTAATTTTCAACACAGATTAAAGAGTTGGTCTTTTCATGTGCGAAGGATTTTTTTAATATAATATGCATAAGAATCGAAAATAAACGGTATATAAAAATTTATTCGATAAAACAATATATATTTAAAAAAAAATAAAAAATAGTATATATAAACATATAAACTGAAAACAAACAGTATATAAAAATTCATTCGGTAAATAGTATATATTTTAAAAAATGAAAACGGTATATAGCGTATATAAAAATGCGAGAAAATAATATATAATATCAATTTGTCACTACAGGATCGCTACAGTATCCCGGCGTGATTCCAATTTCTTTTTTTTAATATCAAATATTGATAGTTATAATTTTATAGCTGTTAAATAAATGTTAAAACAATTTAAATAAATTTTATAGCGGTTACTTGAATATATAAAACTTGAGAAATGGTACAGGTATTGTCAGTAAAAATATAATTTTATAATATTTAAATGTAAAACTTTCTTCAAGTAATTTGCGTGAAATTATATCTTGTTTAGAATCGAAAATAATAAATTCAATTTTATCGGATATATTTTGAATTTTAATTTTATAGGATATATTGAGTTATAAATGCTTTGCAAGACAAACATGAAATTAAGTTTTATTAACAATGCACATGTAGGATATATTTTACTTTTCATAGAATATTGTTGATATAGATTTACGGTTTACCATATTATAACGTTAGGTGATATTTAAGAATTTTATATTTTACTATATAATTGTCGAAAATTTAATATTGGGTATACATGTATGTTTTTAGAATATATAATATTCGAATATTTGTGTGTGATTATATTTGTAATTGGTTGAAAAATCAATAAATGCAAGAAGGATGTTGATAGAAAATAAAATTATAATATGGCATGAATAGCTCTAAAGTACTTATAATTACTGGATATATAGAATAATTTCTTTGGACAATATATATTATGTTATATTTTTTCTTTTGTAATTTATACTTTACTACAATTTTTTTATAAATAATAAAAAGAAGTAGAATAATATTCTAGGGTACGGATACGGTGATACAACAAATCTCAGAAAATTCTACGATACGGATACAATAATTTTATATATTATTTTATCATTTATTAATTATGTTGTATATTTAATTATTTTATATAAATTTAGATACTAAAATTTGATGTAGAAGATATTAAAATTTATTATTATAGAAATATCTTAATTTATGATATTTATTTGTTATCGTTTGTTAAATAATTAGATGTCTTGATCTTATTTTATTGATTTTATATAAGATATCATATGTTTTAAGAATATATATTCTAATGTTAGAACTATCCGATCCGGATAAAAGTATTCGTTATTATTTTGGAATAAAATATTCGGATACGTCATGTGGAGTCTCTGATACAGGTGTCGGTATAGATACGATATCCGATACGATACGGTACGGATGAATTTTTGAAGTATCCGCGTAATATAGGTGATACTTATTTGATAACATGAGTGGATACATCTCTTCATTCAGATTTGTGTTAAAAAAATTCAAAATTTAGGTGACTAACTGAATACAATATATGGTGTAGCGGGTGAGTCGTTTGCTTACTATCTCATTCGTCACACATACTTAGGATAGCAGGAAAGAATATGCTATTTTTTGTGTGAAATTTCATATAATTAGTAATATGTACTGAATCAAAACTTCATAATAAATTGATTAACTTTATACTACTTCATAAAGTAAATGTCATATTAAATCAAACAATAGGTTGTGGGCTCTTTTCTTACTTACATGGTCTTGAAAGGGAAGAAAATAATATAATGGGTCAGACTAATCAATGAAAATAACCCGTTTCACACTTTTTTTCCAACAGGTATGACACAGAAAAGCAACTAAATGGATGTGTTGTTAGGAGAGGAATTCCCAATTATTTTTAAAAGTATAGAGTATAATGACAGGTTAAAATTGAAACCAAATAACACAGAAAAAGCTTTATAGAGAGAATATTGATACTATAATATATATATTACCGCATCTTAGCTCTATTGTACCAGTGTTCCAGCTCAGCAAGTCCTGTTTTAACACTCTCCACTGTGAAGGAACAACACACTTGTTAGCAGCATAGTTGTTCAGTTCACTCGTATAGTTCACGAATAATTATCATATTACGAAAAATTTCCGTATTAAGTATCCGAACCCAAGTTGATCAATAATTTATATATTTTATGAAAATCTTGAAAACACACGTATTAAACAAATATTGACGTATAATACGAATTTAAATAAAAATTTATTTAAATAAAAAAATAAAAATTTATCTTTCGAACAAAGATTAAGCTCAGAAATATATATAACAATTTATATATTTGAAGTTTTGAGCTAAAATAAAATTATTTAACGAAAACAATGATATTTCTCAATTATTTTTGGACAAAAAAATGTATATTTATATACTTTTATATACCGAATTATTGTATTTGTATTGTATAAACAAGCCTAATTATATACCGTCTTGAAAAATATTCAGTCCAAATTATACAAGAACGTATTGTATATCATATTATTCGCGTATCACTAATGACTGACTATGGTTAGCAGAAGAATAAAAAAAAAATTAATGTACAATTTAATGCCCAATTTAACCCTCAAATTATGCAATTATACTGTAATTCAGCGAATTACAATAAATATCGTCTTTATTTGAGCAGTAGAAGAGACATAGAGAGGGGAGTCATGAAAACGTGCCAGCGTCACAATTGTGCGTGCTTAGGGTTTGCTCAATTTTTGATCAATTTCGCAGAAATTCAGAGAAAAAGAAAGAGAGAAACAGGGAAGGGCGCACCAAAGGGAAGCTACTAGGGTTGTGCCACGTGATGCGGCTAAAGCTCAGTCAGAGAAGGAAAGAAAAGGTGAGTGAGTGAGAGGTTGAGAATGAGAGTCAACGATTGAGAGAAGGAGAGGCAGCGAAAGACATAGCCAGAGTGAAAGATGAAAAAAAACACGTAATCTCAGAAGCAAAGTGGAATTAAAATTTTATCCATTTTCTAACCGAGGATTCGTGGATAATCAATCAAATCAGAAAAATAAATCTTATTTATACCTCGGATTCGGCTAATCCGGTTTGTAGGGCTTCGCTATTCATCTCAAAACGATCTCCCTGCGTCTCCTTGCGGATCTGATCAAGAAAGGCGCTACAACTCCGGCACCGTCCTCTACACGTATCCACACACGACTAACTCGTTGGAGGAGAAACCGAGATAGCCAGATCCGGTTTGTCTTTCTCTCTCTCTCTCAATAAGCGACTAGAGTATGGACTGAATTTTCTGACCTAATTAGATGAACCCTTCATCCATTTATAGCATCTAATGCTCACACCTCTTCACCTTCCTTTTGATTTTCTGTGTCAAATCAAGTTAGTTATGTTTATGTGAGACTCCGTAGGTTCATTTCATATTGGCAATAAACTTCATGTTTATAAATCATAAGTAGCATCTAGTATGACATTATGATTACCCAAATTAAATGAATGATACGTGATCATAACCTATACATCAATTATGTATTCAGTCCCTTTGTTAAACGATATTTATATTGATCATAAGGCATGATTTTATGTCATCTTTATTTTAATCAATTCTCTTTTCTGAATTATAATTACACTGAATAAATTAAAAGATATTAACAACACATGCTAATTCTTTCATACACGGCCGTGTATTTTCCTTCAATCTCAATTTATCAGGGGCCCCAGAGATATCTCTCTCGTATCCGAGAGTAACAAATTCTATCTTGATCATTCACATTCCAACTCATGATTTACTAAATGTTGGGAAATCCATAGCCATGTATGTTACATGCGCAACGGAACCCATGAATTTAACCCGCCCTAGGATCTACGTTAAGGGAATAAAAGTACGAGATTAGCCATTAAAATTTATACCTCGGATCTTCCTGATCCGCGAGATGAAGAACGGATGTAGGTCTGAACTATTCCGACTCGTAACCGTCTCCTTCCCGAGGCTCGGCTCGCCAAGCTCCTTCCTATTGCTCGGCTCGAAGAACTCCTTCTTGAAGCTCGGCTCGCGAAACTCTTCTTGAAGCTCGGCTCGAGAGATAGCTTCTTCTCCTAGGGATGAAGATAGATCACTCACAAGTTCTCAAGGTAGAGAACCTCTACTCGTATCCACACGAACTTCACTCGAATGGAATAACCGGACTTGGCTAGACAAGTCTGGAAATACTTTCTGAATATCTCTCAAAACTCTCTCTCTCTTTTCTGTGTAAAGACGGCCTCTCAGGCTACAAGAGTTGTGTGTCAAATAGAGAGACCCTGCCCCTCTATTTATACTAGAGAGAGAGGCGAACGATTGCTCAGTTACCATAACTAAAATCCTAATCTGCGCCTATTCCGTTGCCAACGGAATAGGTATTTTCATAACGAAATACTTGGCAGCTAAGGTTATTACAGTTTCCATGAATATATTCCGTTGGGAACGAAAATTTTCCGTTGCCAACGGAATGGCACTGTTTTGTTCAATCAATTATCCAATAATTGATTATTTCGTTCACCAATTTATACATCATATGTATAACTGTTTTGAGGCATATTCATCCCGTACGAATGAAGTTTATTTTGTGACTGTATAAGTTCCATTTAATGCTGGCAACGATCTTCTAAAGATCGTAAGTCATGAGTAACCTCTAGACTGATGTCATGACTACCCATGTTAAATGAAATGATCAGCGATCGTAAACCTATCTGAATAGATATTTGCTTATTCCTTTTGTTCTACGATATACGTCTTGATCACAAGGCACGTTAATATGTCATCCTTGAGTTTGATCAAAGTCTCTTTCCTGATCGAGAATCAGACAGAGTAAATACAAAATGATATTAACAACACATGTTAATCCATTTTGAGCATGGCCATGCATTTCCTTCAGTCCTAGTTCATCAGGGGGCCCAGAGATATCTCCCTCATAACGAGAGGAACAAATCCCATCTTGGTCACTCACATTCCTTGTCGTGATTCAGTGCATACCTAACGATGACCCTAATGATCATCTCGTTACGGATGACGCAAGATCATATTAAAGTATGCAGCTTCTCATACAGGAATCCATGGTGACCTCAGGTCGTAGGAACAAGCACACTATTCATATGAGAATCACTAATGACATATACCATGCATATTCTCATAGTGTGGTCAGTCCAGTACGTGTTCTTTAACACGTACCTATATTCGAGACTTGACATCTCTATGTCCATGATCAGCAGAACATGATCATCCAGCCTGCGAATATACTAGTGTGGATATGTAGCTTCTTACCTGAAGTATGTCTATCTCTATAAACCTCCTACATATCACTAGGGACAATTTAGAATGTCATTCGTTGGTTCACAGTTCTACTATCAGAATCACGTATTCTGATAACGTGAACCCGAAGTGTCATTCTTGGTTGATATAAGAAATATACATTCACAACCCATACACAAATATGTATCAGAAAGAACCTTTATTGAATAAATAATAATATCTTAATACATATTCCATTTCCTAGCACAAATATATTTGGCCTAGGGCACTAATCCTACAGTCTCCCACTTGCACTAGGCCAATTCTAAGCATCTTATGCCCATAGACCTAACATGACCCTCATGCTTTGCTTGCGGGAGTGGTTTAGTTAATGGATCGGCGACATTGTCGTCCGATGGCACTCTACACATTTTAACATCACCCCTTTGTATGATCTCTCTGATTGGATGGAAGTGTCGCAGTATGTGCTTGGACTTTTGGTGAGATCTCGGTTCCTTTGCTTGTGCGATCGCTCCATTGTTGTCACAATATAGATCCACTAGTTCCGAGATACTCGGAACTACTCTTAGCTCCTCCAAAAAGTTCTTTATCCAAACAGCTTCTTTAGCTGCTTCTGCAGCGGCTATTTACTCTGCTTCCGTTGAAGAATCTGTCACAGTACAGTGTTTGGAACTCTTCCATGTCACTGCAATCTGAAGTCATTTGAGTCTGTCTGGAAGCTTACGTCGGTGTAACCCTTTACAACGAGCTCATCTTTCTGACCTCCATAGACTAGGAACAGGTCCTTAGTTCTTCGTAAGTACTTAAGGATTTTTTTAACAGCTATCCAATGACTTTCACCTGGATTAGACTGGAACCTGCTTGTTGCGCTCAATGAGTATGACACATCCAGTCTAGTACATATCATGGCATACATGATAGATCCTATAGCCGAAGCATATGGGATCTTAGGTATGCGTCTTCGTTCCTGCTCATTGGTAGGACACTGTGTCTTACTGAGAGACACGCCATGTGACAAGGGCAAAAATCCTTTCTTGGATTCTTGAATTCTGAACTGTTTCATTACCTTGTCTATGTATGTACTTTGACTCAGACCTATAAGCCTTCTAGATCTATTTCTATAGATCCTGATTCCTAGCACGTAGGAGGCTTCTCCTAGGTCTTTTATCGAGAAAATATCTCCCAATAATTTCTTGACGTTCAGTAATGTTGGGACGTTATTTCCCATGAGTAATATGTCATCTACGTAAAGCACCAGGAATACTACCGTGCTCCCACTGAACTTCATATAAACACAAGGCTCACCCTCACTTTTGGTAAAACCAAAACTTTTGATGACTTCATCAAAATGAAGGTTCCAACTTCGAGACGCTTGCTTCAATCCATAGATGGATTTCTGAAGCTTGCAAACCTTACCAGAATTCTTAGGATTGACAAAACCCCCGGGTTGCATTATATGAACGTCCTCGGTTAGATTTCCATTTAGGAAAGCTGTTTTGACATCCATTTGCCATATTTCATAGTCATAATATGCTGCTATGGCTAATAGAATTCTGATGGATTTAAGCATAGCTACAGGTGAGAAAGTTTCGTCATTGTCAATACCATGAACTTGTTTGAAACCTTTCACCACAAGCCTTGCTTTGTAGGTTTGTACCTTTCCATCAACGTCAGTCTTCTTCTTGAAGACCCATTTACATCCGACGGTCTTCAAACCTTCGGATGAGTCAATCTCTGTTGTGTTTCAAGCTCACCAACTCTTTGAGAGCTTGTTCGGTCTTCCATCACAGATTCTGTAACTGTAGGTGAGTCTCGAATTTCTTCGAGCTGTACTTTACTCCCACAGCTTCTCATGGAGACAAACTCTCTTTCTAAGAAGGCTCCATTACGAGCAACAAACACTTTGTTTTCCGATGGGTGGTAAAAGTAATACCCTTTGGTTTCCTTAGGATATCCCACAAACAGGCACTTATCAAGATTTGGGTTCAAGTTTATCGGGAAACTGACGTTTGACATAAGTCTCACATCCCCAAATTTTAAGAAAAGACAACTTGGGGCTTTCCCCCGTCCATATCTCATATGGCACTTTTGAACCGCTTTGGATGGAATTCTGTTCAGTATGAATGCGGCAGTCTCAAGAGCGTAACCCCAGAAAGACATTGAAAGACTTGTTTGACTCATCATCGATCGAACCATATCCAATAAGGTTCGATTCCTCCTTTCGGACACTCCATTCCACTGAGGAGTTCCTGGAGGAGTCAGTTGTGAAACTATTCCACATTCTCTGAGATGATCCTCGAATTCCTGACTCAGATATTTGCCTCCTCGATCAGATCGAAGTGCTTTAATCTTCTTGCCAAGTTGATTATGTACTTCATTCTTAAATTCTTTGAACACTTCAAAGGATTCATACTTGTGCTTCATTAGGTAGACATAACCATATCTAGTGAAGTCGTCCGTGAAAGTTATGAAGTACCGATACCCACCTCTAGCGGGCGTACTTATTGGTCCACATACATCAGTATGTATGAGTTCTAATAAGTCATTGACCCTTTCTCCAACTTTTGTGAAGGGTTTCTTAGTCATCTTGCCAAGTAAACAAGACTCATACGTCTCAAATGATTCCAAATCAAATGAGTCTAAAAGTCCATGAGAGTGGAGTCTAGAAATGCGTTTCTCATTTTTATGGCCTAAGCGACAGTGCCAGAGGTATGTTATATTTGAGTCATTCGGTTTAAATCGTTTAGTTTTAATGTTATATATGGACTTATAACTCTCTTTCTTAAGATCTAGCACGTACAGACCTCTTTCTAATAGAACATTTCCATAGAAGAGATTATCCTTTAAGATAGAACAATTATTATTCACAATAACAAATTTATAACCATCCAAAGTTAGACTAGAAATAGAAATAATATTTCTTCTCATAGCTGGTACAAAATAACAATTATTAAGTACTAATACAAGTCCACTAGGCAAAGTCAGTAAATAAGTTCATACGGCTAATGCAGCAACTCTTGCTCCATTTCCCACACGCAGGTCGACTTCGCCCTTAGCTAATCTTCTACTCCTTTGTAGCCCCTGCACATCATTACAAATGTGAGTACCACATCCGGTATCCAATACCCAAGATTTAGGAGTAAGTGAATTAGTTTCAATAACAAAACTACCTGAAGCGGTAGTCACACTATCCTTCTTGATTTCGTCTTGATAGAGTTTGCAGTTTATCTTCCAATGGCCAACCTTGTTGCAATGGAAGCAAACTCCCTCCTTGTCTTTCTTGATTTTAGGTTTAGGCAACACCTTGCCTTTACCCTTGCTCTTGTTCCCGGTCTTCTTACCCTTCTTCTTGTGAACCATTAGAACATCTTTGACAACATTTGTCTTCATGTCCTCATGTGCGTTCTTAAGCATCCCATGCAACTCGGTGATGAATTTCTCTATCTGATGCATATTATATTTCATGATGAATTGCTTAAAACTAGGAGGTAACGACCCGAGAATTATGTCAACAACCAATTCTGTGGACATATCTGAACCAAGCCTCTCTAATTGATCAAGATAGCTCTTCATCTTGAGTACATGAGCACTCACAGATGAACCTTCAGCCATCTTTGTGTCGGTCAGAGAGACGGTCTCTTTGTAGCGCTCAACTCTAGCCTGCTCTTGGAACATTTCCTTGAGAGTTACGATCATATCGTAAGCACCCATGTCCTCCAGTTGCTTCTGAAGCTCGGAGGTCATGGTCGCTAGCATGAGACAAGCTATCTCCGTGTCGTCCTTGACGTATTTAGCATACGCATCTCGGGCCGCCCTTGGGGCTCCCTGTTCTGGTTCCTCTGGGTAAGCCTCTTCTATGACATACAGTTTATTGTCAGCCTTAAGAACAATTCTCAGGTTTCTAAACCAATCAAGGAAGTTAGACCCATTGAGCTTATCCTTCTCAAGGATATATCGCAAATTCAACCCAGTTGAATTATTATTTGTCATTATTCTACAGGTTAAAATGTAAAGTGCCATTATTATTATTCATTGGGGTTGTTTTATTTTGGTGTTGCTTATAATGTACTCCCACTATTTTTCTTTAAATCAACCACCTTAAGTAGTATTGATTCAGAAACTTCAAATGAATGAGGTTTCATAGTGAGTCAAGATCCTTATTTCAATGAGTATTAAGTGCGCTTTGGCGCAACCCTCAATACACAAATATTTAGGTAGGAACACTTCCAATTGTATCATATACAACTTTTTCCTTTTATGGAATAAGCATCATTTGCCCGGTGTATTATTCCATGTTGTGCCCTGAGCCCAAGTCCGACTTGCTTGCTCAGTTAAGTTTAACCATGTATGATTATCAGCGAAATATAGTTCAGCACACTCAGCTCTGGCACGACCCATGCTGGACGCTATTTCCTGCGTACCCTCCTTTACAAAGACAATGCTCCATATGCTCAGCTTTGGCATGACCCACATGGAAGACTGTCTAAGTACCGAGGGCTTCAAAGTGGAGCGGGGCACTTCTTTACTTAACATTCTGAAGGATTTTATTTTAGATTTATAAATATAAACATCACAGAAACTAAGTTAAATATGGTATGAGCCTAATCCTCACGAGCGATCATGAGGTTCCTAATTCTAGATCTATCTCTAGATTGCAGGAGTAATCTTCAATGAACCCTTCATTGTGTGTGCGAAGATCCAATGTTATCTTCCGAAGATTGCGCCAAGATCTCTTGCCTTGAAGTCTTGAAATAATATCTATTCTAACAACTATCCTATAGCTAGAAAAGGTAATTTATAAATTTGGACAACTCACAGGTTGCCATAATTATAACTTTGGACAACTCACTGGTTGACATAGATATTAAATAATATTACATGCATTCACACACAAGATTACATCACAGAACAATCACAGATCTAAAGCTCATACCATATTTGTATATTTAAATTCCATGTATAACAAAAATTATGATTTCTCGCAAAATCGGCATTATTCTGTTGGAACGGAACTATTCCGTTCTCAACGGAAGTACTCCGTTCTCAAGGGAGACGTGCTAGAAATTCGTATCTTCTTTTGTTTTAGTTCCGTTTCCAAAACATATTTCGAAAAATTATTTTTCGAAACTCCAGAGATTCATAATATCCAATATTATATTCCTAGAAACTATTTTCGTGATGTTTTGAAATAATATTTTCAAAACCCTAAAATTTATTATACTATAATTTACTAAATTTTAAATATTTAATCGATGATTATTTCCTTAACGAACGCTCTGTTGCCACTGTTGGAAAATCCATAGCCATGTACGTTACATGCAGTGCCGAACCTATGGATTTAACCCGCCCTAGGATCTACGTTAAGGGAATAAAAGTACGAGATGAGACATTAAAATTTATACCTCGGATCTTCCTGATCCGCGAGATGAAGAACGGATGTAGGTATGAACTATTCTGACTCGAAACCGTCTCCTTCCCGAGGCTCGGCTCGCCAAGTTCCTTTCTATTGCTCGGCTCGAAGAACTCCTTCTTGAAGCTCGGCTTGTGAAACTATTCTTGAAGCTCGGCTCGAGAGATAGCTTCTTCTCCTAGGGATGAAGATAGATCGCTCGCAAGTTCTCAAGGTAGAGAACCTCTACTCGTATGCACGCGAACTTCACTCGAACGGAATAACCGGACTTGGCTAGACAAGTCCGGAAATACTTTCCGAATATCTCTCAAAACTCTCTCTCTCTCTTTTCTGTGTAATGACGGCCTCTCAGGCTACATAGTTGTGTGTCAAATAAAGAGACCCTTCCCTTCTATTTATACTAGAGAGAGAGGCGAACGATTGCTCAGTTACCATAACTAAAACCCTAATCTGTGCCTATTCCGTTGCCAATGGAACTATTCCATTGCCAACGGAATAGGTATTTCCATAACGAAATACTTGGCAGCTTAGGTTATTACAGTTTCCATATATATATTCCGTTGGGAACGGAACTTTTCCGTTGCCAACAGAATGGCACTGTTTTGTTCAATCAATTATCCAATAATTGATTATTTCGTTCACCAATTTATACATCATATGTATAACTGTTTTGAGGCATATTCATCCCGTACGAATGGAGTTCATTGTGTGACCGTGTAGGTTAAATTTAACGCTGGCAACGATCTTCTAAAGATTGTAAGTCATGAGTAACCTCTAGACTGATATCATGACTACCCATGTTAAATGAAATGATCAGCGATCGTAAACCTATCTGAATAGACATTTGCTTATTCCTTTTGTTCTACGATATACGTCTTGATCACAAGGCACGGTAATATGTCATCCTTGAGTTTGATCAAAGTCTCTTTCCTGATCGAGAATCAGACAGAGTAAATACAAAATGATATTAACAACACATGTTAATCCATTTTGAGCATGGCCATGCATTTCCTTCAGTCCTAGTTCATCAGGGGGCCCAGAGATATCTCCCTCATAACGAGAGGAACAAATCACATCTTGGTCACTCACATTCCTTGTCGTGATTCAGTGCATACCTAACGATGACCCTAATGATCATCCCGTTACGAATGACGTAAGATCATATTAAAGTATGCAGTTCCTCATATAGGAATCCATGGTGACCTCATGTCGTAGGAACAAGCACACTATTCAGATGAGAATCACTAATGACATATACCATGCATATTCTCATAGTGTGGTCTGTCCAGTACGTGTTCTCTAACACGTGCCTATATTCCAGACTTGACGTCTCTATGTCCATGATCAGCAGAACATGATCATCCAGCCTGCGAATATATTAGTGTGGATATGTAGCTTCTTACCTGAAGTATGTCTATCTCTATAAACCTCCTACATATCACTAGGGACAGTTTAGAATCTCATTCGTTGGTTCACAGTTCTACTATCAGAATCACGTATTCTGATGACGTGAACCCGAAGTGTCATTCTTGGTTGATATAAGAAATATACATTCACAACCCATACACACATATGTATAAGAAAGAATCTTTATTGAACAAATAATAATGTCTTAATACATAATACATTTCCTAGCACAAATACATTTGGCCTAGGGCACTAATCCTACACTAAATACCCGATCATAGCTTTTATAATTATCCGGTTAAAGAGAACGTTTGACTATGTCAAAGTATACAGATATACATGCATGAATCTATGATGAGAAAATACTAATGACATATACCATGTATATTTTCATAGTGGGTCGATCCAATATATGTTCTCCAACATATATTTATATTAATGAATTGATATCAAATATCCATGATCAGTAAAATGTGATCATCATCCAAATAACATACTAGTAAATATATATATATGATTGGAGATTTTCAAATATGTTTGTCTTACAAACATCTTATATATGACTAGGGATAATTTAGAATTGCTTTCTCTTTGCTTTACGATTTTACTATCAGAATCACATATTCTGATGACGTATAACGGACATGCATATTCATGGTTAATTAATAAACTAACAACCTTTATGCGCAATTTTTATATGAAAAACTTTATGAGATAAAACATCTAATACAAAAATATAATGTCTGATATATAATCCGTTTCCACACGGCAAAACAGTTTGGCTTATGGCATTATTACTTTTAGTCTCCTACTTGCACTAGGGCGAACTAAGTAATACATACTCATTGTTCCTCTAGGTACCTCAGACCCATTGACCTAACATGACCCTCATGTTTCACTTGCGGAAGTGACTTAGTAAATGGATCAGCCACATTATCATCACCAGGTATTTTACACACTTTCACGTCTCCTCTCTCAACGATCTCTCAGATCAAATGAAAACGTCGAAGTATATGCTTGCCTTTGTGATGTGATATGGTTCCTTTGATCGTGTGATTGATCCATTGTTGTCACAATAGATAACCATAGGGTCCAAGATACTCAGAACTACTCCTAGTTCCGTCACGAACTTCTTTATCCAAACAACTTCCTTAGCTGCTTCCGAAGATGCTATGTACTCCGCCTCTGTGCTAGAATCCGCCACAGTTTTCTATTTAGAACTTTTCCGAACTACTGCTCCTCCATTTAGACAAAACACATAGCCACTTTGCGAACTATAATTGTCTATGTTAGTTTGGAAGCTCGCATCGGTGTAACCTGTTACAGCCAGCTCACTATCCAATCCCCCATAGACCAAGAATAAATCCTTTGTCCTTCTCAAATACTTGAGAATATTCTTAACTGCCATCTAGTGACTTTCATTGGGATCTGACTGATACCTACTTGTTACGCTTAATGCTTGTGCCACGTCCGGTCGAGTAATTACCATGGCATACATGATAGATCCAATTGCCGAAGCATATGGAATCTTACTCATCCGGTTCCGTTCATCTTGTGTTGCTGGACATTGAGATTTACTAAGTGAGACGTTATGTGACATTGGAAGAAATCCTCTCTTGCAATCTTCCATACTGAACCATTTCAGTACCTTGTTAATGTAAGTACTTTGACTCGGACCTATTAGCCATTTAGACCTTCTCCTAGGTCTTTCATTGAGAAACTATTCCCTAAATATATCTTAACGCTCAAAAGCATGGGAATATCATTTCCAATGTGTAGAATGTCATCCACATAAAGCATAAGAAAAACTACCATGCTCCCACTGACTTTTTTGTAAACACAAGGTTCTTCTTCACTTTTGATGAAACCAAAATCTCTGATGACTTCATCAAAACAAAGATTCTAGCTACGAGATGCTTGTTTTAATCCATAAATGGATTTCTTAAGCTTGCAAGCCTTTCCAGAATTATTTGGTTCGACAAAACCCTCGGGTTGTATCATGTATACATCTATAAGATTAGTGCCCTAGACCAAATGTATTTGTGCTAGGAAATGGATTATGTATTTAGACATTATTATTTATTCAATAAAGGTTCTTTCTTATATATATGTGTGTATGGGTTGTGAATGTATATTTCTTATATCAATCAAGAATGATACTTCGGGTTCACGTCATCAGAATACGTGATTCTGATAGTAGAACTGTGAACCAACGAATGACATTCTAAACTGTCCCTAGTGATATGTAGGCTAGTGACAACATTTGTCTTCATGTCCTCCCTAGGATGAATATGTCTCAAAATAATTATACATATGATGTATTAATTGGTGAACGAAATAATCGATTATTGGATAATTGATTGAACAAAACAGTGTCATTCCGTTGGCAACGGAATAGTTCCATTCCCAACGGAATATATATGGAAACTGTAATAACCTTAGTTGCCAACGGAATAGTTCAGAAACTGTAATAACCTTAGTTGCCAACGGAATAGTTCAGAAACTGTAATAACCTTAGTTGGCGAGCCGAGCTTCGGAAGGAGACGGTTACGAGTCGGAATAGTTCAGACCTACATCCGTTCTTCATCTCACGGATCAGGAAGATCCGAGGTATAAATTTTAATGGCTAATCTCGTACTTTTATTCCCTTAACGTAGATCCTAGGACGGGTTAAATCCATAGGTTCCGCTGCGCATGTAACGTACATGGCTATGGATTTCCCAACAACATCCTCGGTTAGGTTTCCATTTAGAAACGTTGTTTTGACATCCATTTGCCATATTTTATAGTCATAATATGCAGCTATGGCAAGTAAAATTCTGATTGATTTAAGCATGGCAACTGACAAGAAAGTTTCATCTAGTCAATACCATGGATTTGTCTGAAACCCTTCGCCACGAGCCGTGCTTTATAAGTATGCGCATTTTCATCCATGTCAGTTTTCTTTTTGAAAATCCATTTGCACCCGATGGTCTTCAAGCTTTTTGGTGGAACAATCAAGTTCCAAACTTAATTATCGTACATGGATTGCATCTCAGCTTTCATTGCATCTTCCCATTTGTGAGAATCTGGACTCGACATAGCTTCTTGATAGGATGTGGGCTCATCATATAGAGCATCACGTCATCGTCATGAGTCACGAGATATCCATATCTCTGTGGCTCTCGACGATCCCTAACAGATCTACAAGGAGGTACTTGCGTTATATTTTCAGATTCATTAACTGTTGATGAATCTAATTCATGTTCCACCATCGGTTCTGCATTAATTTGTGAGTCTCGAACTTCTTCGAGCTGGATTACACTCCCACTCTCTCTTTTAGAAACGAATTCCTTCTCCAAGAAGACTCCATTCCGAGTAACAAACACTTTGTTTTCGGATGGATTGTAAAAGTAATATCCTTTAGTTTCTTTAAGATAACCCACAAATAAACACTTGTCAGATTTGGGTGCAAGTTTGTCAGAGAGCTGATGCTTGACATATACTTCACATCCCCAAATGTTTAGAAAAGATAATATGGGACTCTTCCCAGTCCATAATTCACATGACGTCTTTTGAACTGATTTTGACGGAATTTTGTTTAGTATGAATGCAGCTGTTTCAAGAGCATAACCCCAAAAGAAAGTTGGAAGATCCGTTCGGCTCATCATATATGTTGGGAAATCTATAGCCATGTACGTTACATGCGCAGCAGAACCTATGGATTTAACCCGCCCTAGGATCTACGATAAGGAAATAAAAGTATGAGATTAACTATTAAAATTTATACTTTGGATCTTCCTGAATCGGGAGAGAGAAGCGGATGTAGGTCTGAACGAACTTCCGTCTTGCTCCCTTCTCCTTCGTGCTCCTAAAGCTTGACTCGAATGAACTCCTTGCTTCTCCTAGGGTAAAGAAACTAATCGCTCGCTAGTCTTCAAAGTAGAAGACCTTTACTCATATCCATGTCGAACTTCGAATCGTCGGAATAACCGGACTCGGCTAGACGAGTCCGAAAATACTTTCAGGAGACTCTCTCTCTTTCTCTCTGTATTACGGCAGCCTGGAGGCTTTGTAATGTGTGTATAATAGAGGAGGATTGTCCCTGTATTTATACTAGAGAGGGAGGCAAATGATTGCTTAGTTACCATAACTAAAACCCTAATTACAGTGCTTATCCGTTCCCAACGGACCTATTCCGTTACCAACGGAATAGGGTTTCCTGATCTGAAAACTTGGCTGTCGAGAAATTGGCTGAGTTCTGTTGCCAATGGAACTGTTCCATTGGCAACGGAACTTCCGTTGGCAACATAATAGTTCTGTTGCCAACGGAACCATGCTGATTTTTGCACAATCACTCATATCAATCATCCAATGATCGATTATTTTCTTCACCTATTTATACATCATATTTTTAACTATTTAAGAGCATTTCCTTCCCGACTAGACGTTGTTCTATGTGTGACCGTGTAGGTTCCATTTAACGCTGGCAACGATCTTTCAAAGATCGTAAGTCATGAGTAATCTCTAGACTAGTGTCATGACTACTCATGTTAAATGAAATGATCAGCGATCATAATCCTATATGAATAGACATTTGATTATTCCTTTTGTTCTACGATAGACGTCTTGATCACAAGGCACGATAATATGTCATCCTTGAAAAATCTTATTCATCCCGTTATCAGGAACTGTTTCTTGTATATTGAACCTTTCAATAAACGGATGATAAACGTATCATTATATGAACGTCGTAGGCAAGAATTCTTTCTTTCATATTGAACTCTTTCAATATATATTGTTGAAAGCATAGAATCCAATTAATGTGCCTTTCATTGTTCATATTAGTGCCACAAACAAGAACTCTTTCTTGTATATTGAATATTCAATATATGGTTGAAGGCATAAAATCTAATTCTTATACCCTTTTATTGTTCATGTGAACGTCATAAGCAAGAACACTTTCTTTCATGTTGAACATTTCAACATATGGCTGAAAGTATAGAATATCATTCATTTATCTTTACATCATTCATATGAACACCATGAGCAAGAACATTTCGTGCATATCAAATTCTTTCAATATTTTACCAATTTGCTTTATCTTTTAACCAGAAGTCTGTATAGACTTCAACTCCTAACTATTAGGATGTGTAAGTTTTTATAATGCAGGAAGATTGTTATACTCCCACTGAATTTCTTGAAATCAAGGTGGTCGCATCTATTTTGATTAAGTCAAATTCTTCAATTTACTTTGTCAAATAGATCCATCTTCACATGCTTGCTTTATTCCTTGAATTTACCTTTCAGAATTCTTGCGATCACAAAACTTTTGCCATGTATCAAAGATACATCCACATTAAAGTTCCTATAATGGAATATGAGTTTTATATCCTTGTTCCATCATTCACAGTCACATTGTGCTATGGAAGTTAGAATTCGTAATAGCAACAAGTGAGAAAGTCCTTTTACTATAGCCCATACTATAGCTACTTTCTTTGCTATTTAGGTTATCCATGTACTGTATGCAATGGTCATCAAGCCATTGGATACTCCAATCAAGTTCCAAACATGATTGCTTGTATATGCGCGGCATCTCAGTTCTCATGGTCCAACCATTTTGAGAACATTGTCTCTTCACAGTCTCCTCGGTAGAAAGTCGAATCATCCTCTATGAGCATCTTTTATGAGAGATCATATCTCTCACCTTAATGTCTACCAGGTCTGTGAGGAGGACCTTATGTTTTAAGTACAGCCTTATCAACTACTTGATAGACTCATTAATGGTTCATTGCTAATATGTGAATCTCGAACCTTTCGAGATGTATTATACTCTCACTGCTTCTTTAGGAGATGAGATCTCTTTTAAAGAAGTATGAATTATGAGTAGCAAACAATTTGAACTCGTAATGGATGTAAAACAATATCAAATTGATATTCCACAAATATTTATGAGATTGTTGTGTTGACATCGTCAAATCTTTTGACACGAGTCGTTCCACCTTTAAAGACAATTTGGGACTATTCCAAACCCATATCACATATGAAGTCCTTTTGAACCTTATAATATACAATGTTTAGTATATGCAAGAGTATAAACCTATAAGAGTCTCGGAGGCATAGACTGAATCTTATCCAATAACTTTCGTCTTCTTCTTTATTTGCACATCGTGAGATGCTGCATATCGAATTAATCGTGAAACCTTTTCACAATTTCTAAGATAGTTGTCGAACTATTCACTCAAATACTTTTCACTATGATTTGATCGAAGTGCTCTTATTATTTTGTCAAGGGAATATCGAATTTCAATCTTAAATGCTTTGAACATTTCAAATACTTTGTGTTTCATTAAGTAAACCTTTTACTTAATACACTTTTAATATGAAATTCTGATATTCCTTATTTCTAGCTGGCTTGCTTTTGTCTCTCATGCATCTACATGCATGAGACTCAACAAACTAACCCATCAACTTCGTGATGGTTGCCCATTCTTGTCATCCTGTTCGATAAATAAAATTCGCACATCTCAATTGATCCTAGATCCAGTGAGTCAAACTTTTCACATAGGGTGGAGTTTTAGAAATGCGATTGTTATTTTGTGACTTAGATGACATTGCTAGAAGTATGAAATAAATTGACTTATTATTTAGTATATAAAGGTTATTTTCTAAGTGAACATTTCAAATAGACAAATCTAGGAAAACTTTATTATTCCAAATAATAAATTTTACAACCATTTTAATGCTAATATCGAAATAACATTTATTTTATTATAAGTCCACAATGGCTAAGTCAACAAAATTTTAGAGCTAATGTAGCAACTCTTGCTTCATTCTCCACTTGTAGGTTGACTTCTCCTCTAGCTAATCTTCAACTTCTGAGTAATATCCTGCACATTCAAAATGTGAGAATTACAGTAGATATCCAATATCCAAGTAGAGATTTAGGAGGAGGAATACTTGAAATGGAAGCCATTGATTTTTCTTCTTGACATATCTTACATCCTACTCTCCAGTGATCACGCATAGAACATGCGACCACTTCTTCTGATTTCTCAGGTTTAGGCAACTCCTTGCCTTTACTCTTGATCTAGCTCTCCCATGCGGCTTGTCTATTCAACTCCCTTTCCTTTTCAATCCTGAGGGCATCAATGGCAACTTTTGCCTCCATGTCCTTCTCTGCCTGTTTAAGCATTTTATGCAATTCCGTGATCGTCATCTCCATCCGATGCTTATGATATTCAGTAATGAACAAATCAAAGCTCGGAGGAAGTGATCGAAGAATCATGTCAACCGCGAATTCCCTTGGAATAGGCGAACCAAGTCTCTCTAAGTAATCAATGTGACTTGGACACATGAGTATCCACAGAGGAGCCATGAGCCATCTTGCTCTTGATTAATAACTTGGTGACCTTGTAGCGCTGAATATTAGTCTACTTTCGGAACATTTCCTTAAGCGCCTTGATCATATCATAGCCATCTATGAAACCTATTTGCTTCCGAAGCTTAGATTTCATTCCTGCTAATATCATCCAAGCTACTTCATCAGAATCGTCAATACACTTCTGATAAGTATCTTGAATGACTCTAGAAGCGATCGAAGATGGTGGATTTAGAATGGTGTCTCAAGGACATACAACTCTCTTTCACTCCTGAGAACTATTCTAAGAGTCCTGAACCATTCAGGAAAGTTTGTGCCATCGAGCTTATCCTTCTTAAGGATAGATCGCATGTCCGTAAATTTTGAACTCATTCTACAAGTTTAATATGCAATGTAAAGTTTATTATCTAAAATTAGAATTACTCTAATTTTGTTTCATATATTATACTCCCACTATTTTTCTTCAAATCAAACACCTTCAGTAGTATTGATTCAGAAACTTCAATTAAATGAGGTTTCATAGTGGGTCAAGATTCGTATTTCATTGAGCACTAAGTGCGCTTTGGCGTAACCCTCATTGCTCAACTATTTAGGTAGGAACATTTCCAATTGTATCATATACAACTCTTGCCTTTTATGGAATGAGCATCATATGCCCGGTGTATTATCCCATCTTGTGCCCTGAGCCCAAGTCCGACTTGCTTGCTCAGTTAAGTTTAACCATGTATGATTATCGACAAAATGGAATCCAGCATACTCAGCTTTGGCATGACCCATGCTGGACGCCATTTCCCGCGTACCTTCCTTTACAAAGACAATCCCCCATATGCTCAGCTTTGGCATGACCCACATGGAAGACTGTCTAAGTACCGAGGGCTTCAGTCACATGGGGGCACTTCCTTACTTAACATTCTGAAGGATTTTATTTTTAGATTTATAAATATAAACATCACAAAAACAAGTCAAATATGGTATAAGCCTATTACTCACGAGCAATCATGAGGTTCCTAATCCTGGATCTATCTCTAGATTGTAGGCGAATTTTCAACGAACCCTTCGTTGTGTGTGTGAGAAGATCCAATGCCATCTTCTGAAGATTGCGCCAAGATCTTTGTCTCGTAGTCTTCATATAATATCTATCCTGAAAATTATCCTATTGCTAGAAAAGTAAAGTATAATTTTGGACAACTCACTGGTTGCCGTATATTACAACTTTGGACAACTCAAAGGTTGCCATAGATATTAAATAATATTATAAGCATTCACACACAAGATTATATCACAGAACAATCACAGATCTAAGGCTCATACCATATTTAAATAAAAATTCAATGTATAAAAAAAATTACGGTTTTCGAAAAATTCAACCTTGTTCCATTAGGAACGGAACTATTCCGTTCTCAACGGAGCCTGAGCTAAAAAATTGAGAATTTCCTGCGTTATTCCATTCTCAACGGAACTATTCCGTTGGGAACGGAATGCTGCTGGAAAATTTATTTTCCTATTGTTTTTAGTTCCGTTTCCAAAACTCTAGGAAATCATAATATCCAATATTATATTCCTAGAAACTATTTCCGTGATGTTTTGAAATAATATTTTCAAAACCCTGAAATTTATTATACTAGAATTTACTAAATTTTAAATATAATCGAGGATTATTTCCTTAACGAACGCTATTTCAGATCAAACACCAGTCAACCAACTAGTGTTTGATCTCAACTTTTGAACTAAAAACTTCACGAAATCAAGCAAAAAACCTTAACCAAGATTCAAGATGATAAAATGGACTAACATGCATGAAAATTTAGTTCTAAATGACCTAATTAATCCAACCGAATCGATTAAATCAAGAAAATCCAGATTCAACAACACAATATGAACAATAACCAAATCGGTTAATTTACTTCAAATTAAAGCAAGATTTCAAACAATTCTATCACAAAAAGCCTATCCCTACAAGAGTCTACTCACACATGATAAGATCAACCGAAATTAGGCATGTGTTCATCAAGTTTTTTTTTTTTTACAAATTGGATCTTGTGATCTAAAATTGAATACAAGAGATTAAATGAAAATTGGATCGAACCGAGACGTAGAAGATCAACTAGAAACTTCCTTGAGCCGATTTAAACCTCCAACTGATGCTTGATCCCAGCCGGAACCGATCGATTGCCTTTTTCACCAAAATCGGCCCGAATTGGTGAATTTCACTCAAACTCGAAAATTGAAGCTCGAAAAGCTCTGAGATTCAGTAATGGAGTTACTGAATCTTAAAGAAGATGATTGGAGAGTGATGTGTTGAAAGAATTTGGAGAATGGAAGAATGAATTTGATGAATGGGTTGATCGGTCGAATTTATAGAGAGGCTGGTCTTGAGAGTGGGGGACAAACCGAGCGATTCCATTGGCTCAGGCAGATCAAGTGGGGTGTACTGAAGATCTGGACGAAATTTCGTTGAATTTGGTTGAGAATTGAACGGTTTTGAATCATCGAAATTTTTCATCTGTTTATTCGCGCGAACTGAGTTCAGTTCAGATGCGATTTGAATCGCATTACTGAGACTGACAGTAGGTCCCTTCAGAATAAGTTGTGGTGAAACGGGTCATTATCGCGTGAAACGAGTCGCTATTTCTGTTATTAATCTCTGAGTTTTTAAACTGTCTTTTTGATTTTCTGTGGCGAGACGGGTCGAAACATGCGAAACGAGTCGTCTTCTTATTCACCCTTTGACGCTGAGTTTTGAATTAATTTTCCGGATTTCATGCGACGAAACGAGCTGCAGCTCGCTTGAAACGAGTCACTTTTGTGTGAGCTGATACTGACTCGTTTTAACTCGTTCCGCTGATCTGGTGTGGCGAACCGGTTTGAATTACGTGAGACGAGTCATAACTGATGAAACGAGTCATCTTCTTCTTCTTCAGAATTAGCGCTAAATTTCTTTTCTCGATCTTTTGTGGCTTGCGATCGTGTGCTCGTCCTAAAACAATCCTCTGACAGCCGTGTAAGTTGCGAATTTGGACTTTGGATCGATTTTTCTCTTAGATTTTGGACCCGTTTATCCGTTTCTCACAACCATTGATTAGAACTTGTGCTTCTGTATATTTCGCTGTGATTCATCATTCCAGATCTCTTCTCCATCTTCTTACGAATTCACCGGGCTTTGAATGGTTGAAAACCGTTGAGTAAATCTCGAGTTTTGCTGTTTTGAGTATCATCGGTTCGCTGTTCCGCCATTGCTGACCAGAGTGTGCAAATCGATCTTTTTTCTCGCATTTCACACAACGAAATCCAAAACGGTGACTCAGGCTTCGTTTTCAACTTCCTCACGATGATTCACAACCATTATAGCTCCCCAATCCGCCTCGAATCCAGAGAATTCCTCCATTAACCAACTCGGTTTCAGTTTCGCGAAAATAACCAAAAACTGTTGAACTCGTGAATCAAACTATGATTTTGAGTTGTTTTTCCATCGAATTGAGGCTTCGTAATTCATTGTGAGCCTTTACTAAAGCTTTAAGACACAAAAAGAATCATCTTTGCTTGAGAAAAACTGAAATGGTTGATCGAATTCATCCGCTATTCGAAACTCGACCGTTGGTTCATCAGTTCTTCAAAAGTTCATTTAGGATTTCGTCGAACAGTTGATTTAACTTCAGATTTCTCACTCGATTCTGCACCATTTGATGAGTTCTTCATATGGATAGAAAGGGCAGGAAGAGAGGAAGAGAATAGAGTTGGTTTTGGCTCGAATGGTGGACTGTAGAAGGCAAGGTTGCTCGAAGAAGCTTTCTCAGGTCAGAAACATGGCTGGTTTGCTTTTGGCTGGCGGATTTCGGCGATCGCCGGCGTTCTCAGGGGTGGAGAATAATACCAACCGATTCGTCTTGTCGTGCAGAATCCAAGGATATGCAGTTTGATGGATTTTGAGCTTGTTTGAAAATCGGTTATTTGGGTGAATTTGTGTAGGGTTTTGGTAGACTTGGTTGGCCATCTTTGGCCCATGATTTGCAATTTGGGTAGAAATCTTCATCTTACAGCCTTTTCGCCTGTAAAATAATATAAAAAATGTATTAAGAGGTTCCAAATCATGTTTTATGAATTATAAGTATTTTTCATACATTTAGGTGAATTAAGAATGAATTTGAGATGATAAAAACCCTAAAAATGTGTATAAAAAATACACATTACAGGCAGCGACTCATCCGATGAGTAAGGTATATTGTATTACCCCGCCAGTTGCTCTCCGGCGAGCGAATTACCGTCAGTAAAATCTTAATTATTTATTAATGGTTTACTTAAATAAAATAAAAATAATATCATATGACTGCATGACTTTTAGATTCTGTGATATGAATGAATGTCTGTGATTTGGTTGTAATTTGTGATGTGATGTGATGTGATGTATGTAATTTGTGATTTGTATAATTTGGTTGTAATTTATATGATATCTAATTGCTGTAAATAAATACGGTCATGGTAGCGTCATTTGTATGTAATTATTATTTATGAGAGTTATGACAATTCGACATCCGAGACATGGTGAAGGAGTTCATCGCCTCGACCAATCGCATGGTGAAGGAGTTCATCGCCTCGTCCAATCACATGGTGAAGGAGTTCATCGCCTCGACCAATCACATGGTGAAAGAGTTCATCGCCTCGACCAATCACATGTTGAAGGAGTTCATCGCCTCGACTTCTCATCCTTAGGATTATGATCATTATGTTCGCTCATAATATTCAAGGCCATGCATGTCATTACTAATATTCATTAAAAGAATTAAAATAAAGTAAAAATCCTTCAAATAAATATTAAGTCATGAAATGCCCTCCATACCTAAATATCTCGATATTTTGATAGATCCCACATAGGCCAAATCTGGGCGTGTGGAAACTATCTTAAGAGGAGAGAATGCGGTAAAATATGAAACAACGTAGATTCTACCAAAGCAAGGTGTGTTGTTGACTATTTTACCGATGATTAGATATGGTTCGACTTAACCGAGCTATCAAGTCGGACTTGGGATCGGGGCAAAAGATGGGATGATTTTACGCCCGGGCAATCAATTTAAAACTAGATACTCATCCCATGAGAGATTAATCAAGAGTTGCATGTGATGCAATTGAATTTGATCCTACCTAAATAATTAAGTCTTAGGATTAAGAGTCAAAGCTCCCTTGAGATTTGATGAAATATGAGTCTTGTTCCACTACGAGATTTCAAAGAGTTGACATTTTCGAATCAATAATTTTGAGGGTTATTGATTTGAATAAAATAGTGAGAGTTATATTATATGAACACATCTAAAATATTAAAAATCAGCCAGTATTAACATCACTTTAAAATTTCAAATATGTGTAGAAAATGTCAACAAACACATCAAGTTTAACTCTGCAATCAGTCCTTGAAAAAGAAAAACTGAATGAGAAAAACTTCCTTGATTTGTACCGCAACCTGAGAATCATTCTCAAGAAGAGAAAAAACAATATGTCCTTGAAAATGCTCTTCCAGAAAAAGAACCTGAAGGTGACAGGGTCACGGATGAGGATAAGGCTGCTTCTAGTAAGCATGTCAATGACTCTAATGATGTTACGTGCCTTATGCTAGCCAGAATGGACTCCGAACTTGAAAAGCAGTTTGAAGAAATGGAGGTTTTTGCCATGGTCACGCAGCTCAAGGAAATGTCCCAAGTGCAGGCGCATACTGAAAGGTACAATACGCATAATGCCTTTACTAATAGTAAGAGGGCTCCGGGTACATCAGTGACCGTCCATGTTCTCAAGATGAAAGGTTATATTGATTACCTTGAGAAGCTTGGTGCAAAGGTAAATAAAGAGATGGCTACCGATATAATTCTCGGGTCTTTAACCCCGAATTTAAATAGTTTATTATGAATTATAATATGCACAACATGGACAAATCCATTACCGAGTTGCTCGGCATGCTTAAGCAATGCGAGACGAGTATGACACCAAATGTTGGCAATGATGCACTCATGGTTCAAAAGGGGAAGAATATGAAAAAGAAATTCAAGGGAAATGGCAAGGGCAAAGGAAATGGAAAGGACAAGGCTAAGGGCAAGATGTTGCCTGAACCTAAGATTAAGAAACCAAAAGATGATTTTTATTTCTATTGCAACAAGCTGGGGCATTGGAAGAGAAAATGCAAGGATTACTTAGAAAGTCATAAGAAGAATGGTAGTGTGACTACATCTTCATGTATTTTTGTTATTGAAATTAATTTATCTACTTCTACATCTTGGGTATTAGATACTGGATGTGCAACTCACATTTATAAAGGAATTATGCCCTAGGCCAAAGTATTGGACTAGAGATTATATTATGAGAAACATATTTATTCAGTTCATCTATGAATGAGTGTATGTGTGTGATAAGATGTATTTTTGCAGTCGTTTTACACTTACCAAAAGAAATTTGTAACCCTAGACTTAACTACAATAAAGTAGACAGTGGAAGTAGGGGTCGAACCACAGAGAGCTATTTAGACTAAACCAGGTAAAAAGATTACTTCTCTAATGAAAATGGACTCAATAAAAATAGAAAACTAAAAGAAAGAGAAACCAAGACCGTAAACAAAACCAAACACAAGACCTAAAACAAGACACACAATTGGGGGGTTGTTGATTGGTTGATTGCAACAAAATGAAAGTAACAAGTAAAGAGGAAACTTAGAGTAAAAATCAAGAGATGTGGTGGTTTTGTGAAATGAGGCATAGTTTTGTGTAGTGAATTTGTGTGTAAGTTTATCCTTGACTATAATAATGAATTTGGAATTAATCTCTTAAGTGCAGTAAGATGAGCTCTAACCGATAAATAACTCAAACAAAAAGATAGGGTTTTAGTTTAGATGAGCTCGTAAATAAAAACACTAACCTACTTGAATATCATAACCAACTCAATAGAAATCCTTGGTTATTTAAACAAATCAAAACCTCCTAAACAATGAGCTTGTTCATAACTGTTTAGATCGTTGTGAGTTATTTGCACTTGGCTATTATTCAAATTCTAATGGAGGCTATTGAGCAAAGCAACCATAGGAATTTTGTGGCCCTTGTTAATTACTATTGAACATAGAATTGACCGAAATAAACTTAAAACAATTCATTGAGCATGAAGGATAATAAGTAAGTGAAAACAGAATAATAATCGTTCAAATGAAATTCATTATTAATGGTCTCAAAAGTTACAACACAAAAACATAAACACTAACTATGCCTCGAAGGGCTTACTCGAAATACATGGAAAATAAAGAAAATAAAATAATGATAGAACCCATTAATGAAGCGTGAATGGAAGGGTGAAGCTTGCTTGACTTGCCCAACTCCAAGAGAGAGAATGATGAAGTTTAAAAGTTGATTAGAATGGATGCCTTGCACCTGGTTATATAACCCTCTCAAAAGGTGATCATGAGGGATGAATGAAGATCCATGCAAAGAGTGTGAAGGAAGCATGGCAAAGGCATGAAGAGTGCATGCAAAGTGCATGAAAGATCTGTCCAGAAGATGGTCAATTTGGGTCTTGTAGACTTCGGAATTGGGCTCTGGTGATATAGAATGAATTGTGGGCTTTGTTCTCTTCTTTCCAACGGTATATAGTATGCATATAGAGGAGGCCCAGATTATGAGTTATGGCCGAAATGCTGAGACTGTGTCGGCAGGCCCGAGTTTTGATTATTATCTCTCTCTTGTGCTCCAACTTCTTTTCCCCAAGTTATTCTCCATCTAAATTGCACCTGAAATCACATAAATATCTTATTAGTAGTATCAACATTCAAGTTATTATTATTATCCATTTAAACACATATAATGGTGCAATATTACATATGTATAGGGTATAAAATGTGTATAATTAATGACTTATCAAATTACCCCACACTTAAACATTTGATCGTCCTCGAGCAAAGATTATAGCTTGTATTGGTAGATGGGTCACATGTTTTTAACTCGCTCTTCACTTATATACCAGCCAATAATGATCTTTGGTCCCTTGTGTAAGATTCCATGCACCTTGGTGAAACTCACACTCACTCTCTTTTTGTATAGTGGAATATGAATATGGAATATGTGGAGTGTCTCTCATAATAACTCTCAGTTCTCAGATGAATCATGATTTCCTACCTTGGTCGTGAGGGGAATTCTCAAGTTATGTTTGGTGGAATATGATGGAATTTGGTGGATAATACATATATATATATATACTACGTAATTGGTTTGCTTGTCTACTTCGCCACTTTCGGTCAAATTGTCACTTGGTTTTCTAAACTCATGCCTCTACTCTCCGAATAGATATCGCCTATACCTCTATCTTCTTGGAATAATGAACCTCCTAATGTGCATACCTCCTAGCACCTTCAGTCATCTGGCCCAAAATGTGTCAACCTAACTGCTGGCCTGAGATGTATGACTGGGATCCACTCTTTCTCACAAATCGGGTAAACTAAGGTTTAGGCCAAGTACAAGGGGACAAGTTTGAGTCATGCAATCTTTTATTTTATTTTATTTATTTATTTTGTTTGTTTTTTTTTTTTTTTTTTTTTTTTTTTTTTTTTTTTTTTTTTTTTTAAAGATTGTGACTCAAATCTATTAGAATTATAGGGGCCTAACTTGCCTTTGTGTCAAAAATAGAGTTTACCCGAGAATCTACTCTCATAAGTTTGTCTCTAAGATGCATCTCCTCACGAATACACTTGGTGCACAAATCTCATCTACTACATATAAGCCCTCAACTTCTGACACTAACCTCTACTTCCCATCCCCTATCTTCTTATATAATGCCTAACCCTCCTTCTCCAAAACCAAGCAACAAAGTGACTTTAGAAGCTAATAGACTTGGATATTATTTATATATATACGAGATGATATAGTGGGTTATTATGGATATTATACTATAAACAACTTGAGTTCCGGGTCACGGTCCAATGGTAAGTCCTCACATAATTTCTCGCGCAAATCCCTAAATTATTGGCACTCAAACAACAAATCGAGTTCACCAGTGACAAAAGATCCCTAAACCAACGACCTCAATTCTTCTTGAACTGGTCTATATGATCCTTTCGAGTCCAAACAAGTTCCACCACATTATTCAATACAAGTTACAGTTCTCTCTCAATCTTTTTGATTTTTAATTGGGCATTTTTTTTTTAATTTGAGGCTTAAAAATGGGTTTTTATTATTTTTTTATTTTTTTATTTTTAACTACCTAACATGCAATAAAGACTCCACCCCACACTTAAACTTTTACTCGTCCTCGAGTAAAGTTAAGCACAAAGTAGTGATGCAATGCAAGAAAAAGAAAATAAACAAAGAAAAACACAACCTTTATTCGCAGGGTTGCCTCCCAGTAGCGCCTCTTTTTAACGTCGTTGGCCCGACGTTTCCATCTCCTCAAGCAGTGGATGCGGATCTCCAAGCTCGTGAATGTCAATCCAGCTCGCATCGAAACTCTCATGAAACCGCTTAAGCCGGTGCCCATTGACCTTGAAGACTTTTCCTGAATCCAGACCCTGAATTTCTGCTACACCATAATCGAACAATTTGGTCACAAGAAAGGGCCCTATCCACCTACTCTTGTAGCTTGCCCGGGTGTAATTTGAGTCTTGAGTTAAACAACAACACCTTGTCACCCACTTTGAAATCCTTGTGGGCAAGCTTCCTATCATGATACATCTTGGTCTTCTCCTTGAAGATTCGGGAGTTCTCATACGCGTCATTTCGGATCTCCTCTAACTCTTGGATTTGCAACTTCCGGTTGAGTGCATCGTTTGGGTAATCTAGATGACACTTCTTGATGGCCCAATAGGCTTTATGCTCGAGTTCAACCGGAAGATGGCAAGCCTTTCCATAGACTAGCCGATAAGGGGACATGCCTACAGGGGACTTCAACGCAGTCCTGTAAGCCCAGAGTGCGTCATTGAGCTGAAGACTCCAGTCTTTCCTGGTGGGGTTCACCACTTTCTCCAAAACGCCCTTGATCTCCCTATTCGAAAGCTCTGCTTGGCCATTGGTTTGAGGGTGGTAAGCCTGTCGAGGTTTTATGTGTGACATGGTATTGCTTCATTAATGCCTCGAAACTCCGGTTGCAGAAATGGGTTCCTCTATCACTGATGATGACTCTCGGGACCCCAAACCTACTAAAGATTTGGTCCTTGACAAAATCCACGACTGTTCTTGCATCTGCCCGTTTTGTGGCCTTGGCCTCAACCCACTTGGAGACATAATCGACTGCTAGGAGGATATACTCAAAGCCATATGAGGGAGGGAAAGGTCCCATAAAGTCGATACCCCACACTTCAAAAACCTCACATGCAAGAATATACTTCATCGGCATCTCGTCTCTCTTGGTTAGTCCTCCCATTCTCTGGCATCGCTCACATGACTTCACGAAGAAGTAAGCATCCTTATGTAGAGTGGGCCAGAAAAAACCACACTCAAGGACCTTATGAGCTGTCTGCTTGGTGCCAAAGTGTCCTCCACACTCCAGAGAGTGACAAAACTCAAGAACGGATCTAACCTCATTATCGGGTATACATCTCCGAATAATCTGATCCGCGCAAATCCGAAAGAGGTAAGGCTCATCCCAAATATAAAATCGGGAATCATACCGGATTCTATCAGCCCGTGCACGTGTAAGATCCTCTGGTAGGTCTTTAGCCACCAAGTAATTCACTATATCAGCATACCATGGTGTAAAGCCTTGCACGGCATAGAGATATTCCTCAGGGAAAAACTCCGATCTTTGGGGTACCCTCCTCAATACTCATAGGAAGGCGGCTAAGGTGATCTCGCAACTAGATTCTCGATCCTCGTTTATCTCTAATCTCCAAGTCGAACTCCTGGAAGCAACAATATCCAACGAAGAAGTCTCGGCTTGGATTCCTTCTTCTTGAAAAGATGCCTCAATGCGGCATGGTCAGAGTATATAATCACCTTAACCCCTAAGAGATAGGACCTAAATTTTTCCAATGCAAAAACAATGGCTTCCAGCTCTTTTTCTGTAGTTGTATAGTTGCACTGAGCATCGTCTAAGGTCCTGGAGGCATAAGAGATAACATGGGGTTCTCGCCCATCCCGCTGCCCAAGAACAGCTCCAACTGCCCTATCACTCGCATCGCACATAATCTCGAAAGGTAGATTCCAGTCGGGAGCTTTAATGATGGGGGCAGAACATAGTTTCTCCTTAAGAAGGTCGAACGCCGCTTTGCATTTCTCATTGAACTCAAAAGAAGCCTCTTTTTGGAGAAGAAGACAAAGAGGTTGAGCGATTTTTGAGAAATCTTTAATGAAACGCCTGTAAAATCCGGCATGACCGAGAAATGATCGAATATCCTTCACATTGGTTGGGTACGGAAGGGATCTAATGACATCGATCTTGGCTTTATCCACTTCAAGACCCCGAGAGGAAACCACATGGCCTAGGACTATGCCCTGATCTACCATGAAATGACATTTCTCATAATTCAGCACCAGATCAGTCTCTACGCACCTTTGAAGAATCTTCTTTAGGTTTCCCAGGCAGTCATCGAATGAATCACCATAGACGGTGAAATCATCCATGAAATCCTCAATAATTCGGGTGACATAATCAGAGAAGATGGACATCATACATCTCTGAAATGTACCGGGTGCGTTACACAACCCAAAGGGCATCCGCCTATAGGCAAAGGTGCCAAAAGGGCACGTGAAGGTGGTCTTTTCTTGATCCTCGGGGGCGATGGCTATTTGAAAGTAACCAGAGAAGCCATCTAAGAAGCAGTAATGGTGGCGCCCAGTAAGGCGCTCGAGCATCTGGTCAATGAAGGGAAGGGGGAAATGGTCTTTCCGGGTGTCAGTGTTTAATTTGCGATAATCAATGCATACTCGCCATCCATTTTGTGCTCTCGTAGGAACTTTTTCACCATCCTGATTCTCAATTATCGTAATACCAGTTTTCTTGGGCACCACATGGATTGGTGACACCCATTGTGAATCAGAGATAGGGTATATGATTCCTGCATCAAGGAGTTTGATGATTTCCTTCTTGACCACTTCCATCATTGGAGGATTTAGCCTACGTTGAGGCTCACGGGATGGTTTAGATCCATCCTCCAATAATATACGATGCATACACGTAGAAGGGCTGATTCCCTTAATATCAGCCAGAGTCCATCCAATCGCAGTCTTGTGGTCCCTCAAGACATTAACTAACTTCTCTTCCTGAGTAGCAGTGAGGCTACTAGAGATGATCACTGGAAGAGTGTCTCCTTTACCCAAGTATGCGTACTTGAGATGAGCCGGTAGAGGTTTTAGGTCAAGAGAGGGGGGATTCACAATGGAAGGTTTGGTGGGCTCAAGAGAGGGTTTCAAGTCTATCAAGGGAGGAGAAGAAGAAGAGGAAGAAGCCTCTCCAATGGCCAAGGCAGATAGACTTTGAAGAAGGTCCTGCTCATCTGGAGAGAGATCAAGAATGGTCTCGAGCAGATCTATGAACTCAAAAGAGGAGAAGTTGTCGACACACTCATCAACTGGGTCGATGGTGCAAATAGCGGATACATTCCCGTCAGAAGGATGCTTGATAGCATCAAAGATGTTGAAAGAGATGTTCTCTCCGTCAAATTCCATAGAAAGAGTGTCATTGTGCACATCAATCTTGGTTCGGGCAGTTTTAAGGAAGGGTCTTCCCAGAAGAATGGGAGTCGAACTCGGTGAGCTATCAGACTCATCCATACGCAGAATATAGAAATCCGCGGGGAAGATAAGGCCATTGACCTTAACCAGGACATCCTCTATAACTCCCTCTGGCACAGCAGTAGAACGATCAGCTAGTTGAAGGATCACCCCGGTCTTTTTCAAAGGTCCTAAACCGAGGGAAGAATAGATAGAAAAGGGCATGACATTGATAGATGCCCCAAGATCAAGCATGCACCGAGCAAATTCAAGGTGCCCAATCCTGCAAGGAATGGCAAACATGCCAGGGTCTTTTTGCTTCTCTGGAAGCTTCTTGTGAATAACCGCAGAGACATTCTCACTCATTGTTACTCTCTCATGACCATTTAGCTTTCTCTTATTCGTACACAAGCCCTTGAGAAATTTCGCATAGCGAGGGAATCTACGAATGTAATCGACTAGTGGAATGTTTATTTCCACTTTCTTGAAAACCTCTAGGATATCTCTCTCTGCCTCATCCTTTTTAGTGTTAACCGCTAGACGGCTAGGAAAAGGGGCTCTAGGTTTATAAGGTGGTATTTCCTTGGGCTTTTCTTTCATCTTCTCGGATTCCGGTTTAATTACTTCAATCTCTCCTTCACCGTTCATGTTTCCCTTACTCCCTTCTATTTCTTTCCCACTTCTTAAGGTGATAGCACATGCATTCTCACGGGGGTTGAGAGTTTGAGAAGGAAGTTGTGAGGACCCCTGAGTTTTTAACTGGTTTAATTCAGAAAATATTTGAGCAATTTGGGTGCCCAGATGTGTTAGGGCACTTTTTGTATCCTTCTGAAAAGAAGTAGTTGATGTGGCCAAGGAGGTCACAATGTCAGAAAGACTTTTCAAAGCAGGGTCAATTGGAGGTGAAGAAGAAGAAGAATTTTGATTATGGATTTGAGGAGGTGGTTGTTGGTTTCCTGAGTCACGCCATCTGAAGTTTGGGTGATCACGCCATCCAGGTTGTACGTTTTGGAATAGGGATCATAATTACGGTTTTGACCCCCATTTGAATTTCCGTGTTGGTTTAGCTTGAAGATGCCGCAAGCTGTGGACGTGACTTTCTCCTCGTCATGGAGTGTTGGGCACGCATCAGTGGTGTGTCATGTCTGAGTACAGGCACCGCATCCTTCCATCCTCGCCCGCTCTGCCCCTCATCGGATCTCCGACCACTTTCGTCGGACAACTCCACCGCCTCTCCTCTCTCCGACATCATTGTCTCTATGGAACGCGCTACCCACCATTCCCTGTCGATGAAGCCCACGAATCACGCCTCATCTCCATACGAAAGGTCTGCTTGCGAATTAGACGAAGAATCCGTCGAGAAAGCGTATCAGGATCCCTCTCAAAGTCACTCAATCCGTGGAGAAAGCATCGCCTGCCAGCTGTCGTTGTCTATAGGTTTTTCCGTCATTTTAGTCTGGATTTGCGTGACTTTGTTTACTCCATTTTGGTTTTGATTGGTGTATGGAAGCTCAGAGGATTGGATTTCTCGGTTTTTCCTCTACCGGATAAGCGAACTGAAGAAGTATTGAATCGGTAAAAACACGAGAGAAATGAGTGGAAAATGGAAATTGAACTTTGTTTTCACTTACAAACGAACTCAAAAGAAGGAAAAATGGGATAAAAATTTAGCGTTATGAGGTACCTAAAAGAAGCCAACCAAGCCAAAGGACTTTGCTTCTCACGTGAAATTTGATTCCAAAAGCAGATCAAAAGAGCCTTTTCTTCCTCTCGCCCAAACCCGATTGGGAACAAACTATTCAACCAACCCTACAAGAAGTAGAAGAAGAAGGGAATTCAGGTGATGTCACGGGATTGAATTCGGATTTGTTTATTCTCAATTTCTGAATGAGAGAGAGAAGAAAGAAATGATTGCGTGCGTTTCGACTTTCATCCTTAACGGGTCTATTATAATCCCACCAAACTCCGACCCGTAATGACGCCTCATATTAGCCAAGCTATCTAATTTGGCGTCCATACCATTCACTCGCTTCTCCAAATCACAGTCTCTAATCTCACTAACTCCCCTAAGTCGAGATCTGGTTCTACTAGATTGGGCATTTTTTGCCATGGTTTCTATCAAGGTTCGTGCTTGCCTAACAGTTTTATCTATGAAAGCACCCCCACTAGCAGAATCTACATTATCCCTAGTCTCTTGAAGCATCCCATCATACAAGTGTTGAATCAAGAGATTCTCTGGGACTTGATGGTTGGGACATTTTGCACACAACTTATGGAAGCGATCATAGTACTCGTAGAGGGTTTCCCCTACTTCTTGTTGAATACTACAAATCTGCTTCCTAATAGAAGCGGTAAGAGAGACAGGAAAATACTTGTCTAGAAACAACTTTTGAAGTTCTACCCAAGTTGTTGGAAAATGTGCTAGATGGTAGTACCCGGTCCTTTCTTTGGTCCTCGAAGACCGTATGAAAACAGTCGCGGCTTTGTAAGGACCTTCATCTTCAATCTCTGCCGGCATCATTGTTGCGGTGATATGGTTGAACTCCCGCATGTGAGAGTGCGGATCCTCTCCGGCGCTCCCATTGAAGGTCGGTAATAATTGAAGAAGACCCGTATGGATCTTAAAATTTGGGACCGGTGGTAATACAATACCATACTGGTTGGTAGCAAAATCAAAGGTAGACAAGTCCCTAAGTGTCCTATCCTCAAAATTAGCCATGACCGTAGTGTTACCTCTTGTAGCGTGAGGAGGAGCTGGTGGAGTAGGAGGTTCGCTTTCGCTGTCCAAGTTCTCCACCTTTTCAGTTTCTTCGGCCGCTTTCGGTGCTTCCGGAATTTCTCTTCTTCGCTCCAGGTGTGTTCTCTCAATCTCCGGATCTAATGGTGCAAGTGGAAGATTAGAACTACGAGTAGCTTTCATGAACTAGAATCAAGTGTAAGAGAGAGAATTAGTGAATGCAAGTAATGCAGACTCAAAGTGAAAATAAATAGTATGACTGACTCTGACAAAAAGTGAAAAAGATAACAAAGGTAACGAAAGTGTGACTCTGACAAAAAGTAAAAAAAAATGTGACTGACAAAAAGTAAAACGAATTTGGTTTACTCTGACACAAATGCAGACTACCGTACTACACAAGAGAAGTGTGAATATTGACCTAGACTAGTCGCGTTGCTAGCTCCCCGGCAACGGCGCCATTTTGATAAGATGTATTTTTGCAGTCGTTTTACACTTACCAAAAGAAATTTGTAACCCTAGACTTAACTACAATAAAGTAGACAGTGGAAGTAGGGGTCGAACCACAGAGAGCTATTTAGACTAAACCAGGTAAAAAGATTACTTCTCTAATGAAAATGGACTCAATAAAAATAGAAAACTAAGAGAAAGAGAAACCAAGACCGTAAATAAAGCCAAACACAAGACCTAAAACAAGACACACAATTGGGGGGGTTGTTGATTGGTTGATTGCAACAAAATGAAAGTAACAAGTAAAGAGGAAACTTAGAGTAAAAATCAAGAGATGTGGTGGTTTTGTGAAATGAGGCATAGTTTTGTGTAGTGAATTTGTGTGTAAGTTTATCCTTGACTATAATAATGAATTTGGAATTAATCTCTTAAGTGCAGTAAGATGAGCTCTAACCGATAAATAACTCAAACAAAAAGATAGGGTTTTAGTTTAGATGAGCTCGTAAATAAAAACACTAACCTACTTGAATATCATAACCAATTCAATAGAAATCCTTGGTTATTTAAACAAATCAAAACCTCCTAAACAATGAGCTTGTTCATAACTGTTTAGATCGTTGTGAGTTATTTGCACTTGGCTATTATTCAAATTCTAATGGAGGCTATTGAGCAAAGCAACCATAGGAATTTTGTGGCCCTTGTTAATTACTATTGAACATAGAATTGACCGAAATAAACTTAAAATAATTCATTGAGCATGAAGGATAATAAGTAAGTGAAAACAGAATAATAACCGTTCAAATGAAATTCATTATTAATGGTCTCAAAAGTTACAACACAAAAACATAAACACTAACTATGCCTCGAAGGGCTTACTCGAAATACATGGAAAATAAACAAAATAAAATAATGATAGAACCCATTAATGAAGCGTGGATGGAAGGGTGAAGCTTGCTTGACTTGCCCAACTCCAAGAGAGAGAATGATGAAGTTTAAAAGTTGATTAGAATGGATGCCTTGCACCTGGTTATATAACCCTCTCAAAAGGTGATCATGAGGGATGAATGAAGATCCATGCAAAGAGTGTGAAGGAAGCATGGCAAAGGCATGAAGAGTGCATGCAAAGTGCATGAAAGATCTGTCCAGAAGATGGTCAATTTGGGTCTTGTAGACTTCGGAATTGGGCTCTGGTGATATAGAATGAATTGTGGGCTTTGTTCTCTTCTTTCCAACAGTATATAGTATGCATATAGAGGAGGCCCAGATTATGAGTTATGGCCGAAATGCTGAGACTGTGTCGGCAGGCCCGAGTTTTGATTATTATCTCTCTCTTGTGCTCCAACTTCTTTTCCCCAAGTTATGCTCCATCTAAATTGCACCTGAAATCACATAAATATCTTATTAGTAGTATCAACATTCAAGTTATTATTATTATCCATTTAAACACATATAATGGTGCAATATTACATATGTATAGGGTATAAAATGTGTATAATTAATGACTTATCAGTGTGACTAATATATTTACGTATATTAGATCGACCATGAATGACACTTTAGGTTCACGTCATCAGAACACGTGATTCTGATAGTAGAACTGTGAACCAACGAATGATATTATAAACCGTCCCTAGTGTTATGTGGGATGTTTATAGAGATAAACATACTTCAAGTAAGAAGCTACATATCCACACTAGTATATTCGCATACCGGATGATCATGTTATGCTGATCATGGACATAGGAATGTCAAGTCTAGAATATAGGCACGTGTTAGAGAATACGTACTGGACTAACCACACTATGAGAATATGCATGGTATATGTCATTAGTGATTCTCATATGAATAGTGTGCTTGTTCCTACGGCCTGAGGTCACCATGGATTCCTATATGAGGAACTGTATACTTTAATATGATCTTACGTCATCCATAATGGGATAATCATTAGGGTCATCATTAGGTATGCACTGAATCATGACGAGGAATGTGAGTGACCAAGATGAGATTTGTTCCTCTCGTTAAGAGAGAGATATCTCTGGGCCCCCTGATGAACTCGAACTGAAGGAAATGCATGGCCATAGTCAAAATGGATTAACATGTGTTGTTAATATCATTTTGTATTTATTCAGTCTAATTCTCAATCAGGAAAGAGACTTTAATCAAACTCAAAGATGACATATTACCGTGCCTTGTGATCAAGACGTATATCATAGAACAAAAGGAATAATCAAATGTCTATTCAGATAGGTTTATGATTGCTGATCATTTCATTTAACATGAGTAGTCATGACACCAGTCTAGAGGTTACTCATGACTTACGATCTTTGGAATATCGTTGCCAGCGTTAAATGGAACCTACATGGTCACACATAGAACAACGTCTAGTCGGGAAGGAAATGCTGTTATATAGTTATACATATGATGTATAAATAGGTGAAGGAAATAATCGATCATTGGATGATTGGTATGAGTGATTGTGCAAAAATCAGCATAGTTCCGTTGGCAACAGAACAATTCCGTTGCCAACAAGAAGTTTCGTTGCCAATGGAACAGTTCAGTTGGCAAAAGAACTCAGCCAATTTCTCGACAGCCAAGTTTTCAGATTAGGAAACCCTATTCCGTTGGCAACGAAATAGGTCCGTTGGGAACGGATAAGCGCTGTAATTAGATTTTTAGTTATGGTAACTAAGCAATCATTTGCCTCCCTCTCTAGTATAAATATAGGGGCAATCCCCCTCTATTATACATGAATTACAGAGCCTCCGGGCTGCCATAATACAGAGAGAAAGAGAGAGAGTCTCCTGTAAGTATTTCCGAACTCGTCTAGCCGAGTCCGGTTATTCCGACGATTCGAAGTTCAGCGTGGATACGAGTAGAGGTCTTCTGCTTTGAAGACTAGCGAGCGATCAGTTTCTTTACCCCTAGGAGAAGCAAGGAGTTCGTTCGAGTCGAGCTTTAGGAGCACGAAGGAGAAGGGAGCAAGACGGAAGTTCGTTCAGACCTACATCCGCTTCTCTCTCCCAGATCAGGAAGGTCCGAGGTATAAATTTTAACAGTAAATCTCGTACTTTTATTCCCTTAATGTAGATCATAGGGCGGATTAAATCCATAGGTTAACCTGAGGTCATCATGGATTCTTGTATGTGGAACTGCATACTTTAATATGATCTTACGTCATTCGTAACGGGATGATTATTAATGTCATCATTAGGTATGCACTGAATCATGACGAGGAATGTGAGAGACAAAGATGGGATTTGTTCCTCTCGACAAGAGGGAGATATCTCTGGGCCCCCTGAGGAACTAAGACTGAAGAAAATGCATGGCCATGCTCAAAATGGATTAACATGTGTTGTTAATATCATTTTGTATTTACTCAGTCTAATTCTCGATCAGGAAAGAGCCTTTGATCAAACTCAAGGATCAAGACGTATATCGTAGTACAAAAGGAATAAGCAAATGTCTATTCAGATAGGTTTATGATCGCTGATCATTTCATTTAACATGGGTAGTAATGACATCAGTCTAGAGGTTACTCATGACTTACGATCTTTAGAAGATCGTTGCCAGTGTTAAATGGAACCTACACGGTCACATAATGAAATCCATTCGTACAGAATGAAAATATCTCAATAACAGTTATACATGTAATGTATAAATGGGCGAAAGAATAAATCAAATATTGGATATTTGATTGTGCTGGGATTACTGTTCACGCGCAGCAATTACTGTTCACGCGTTCGAACGGAACACATATGGTATGTGCTGATTTTCTTGGCGGACAAGCATCATTTATATGGAAACGATGGTCCGTTCGAAGCAAGCAGGATTAATTTTCTTAACGAAAGTTGTCATTCTTTCACCCCTCCCTCTAGTATAAATAAAGGGGTAGCCCCTTCTATTCGACACACAATTCAAGAAGCCTTAGAGGCCGTCTATTACATAGAAAAGAGAGAGAAAGTTTTGAGAGATTTTCGGAAAGTATTTCCGGACTTGTCTAGCCAAGTCCGGTTATTCCGTACGTCCGAAGTTCGCGTGGATACGAGTAGAGGTTCTCTATCTTGAGAACTTACGAGCGATTGATCTTCATCCCTAGGAGAAGCAAGGAGGTCGCGAGTCGAGCTTCAGGAAGGAGAAGGTTGCAAATCAGAAAAGTTCAGACCTACATCCGTTCTTCGTCTCGCGGGTCAAGATGATCCGCGGTATAAATTTTAATAGTTAATTTCGTACTTTTATTCCCATAATGTAGATCATAGGGCGGATTAAATCCATAGGTTCCGCTACGCATGTAATGTACATGGCTGTGGATTTCCCAACAGTGGCATCAGAGCATTCGTTAAGGAAATAATCGTCGATTATGTATTTAAAATTTAGTAAATTCTAGTAAAATAAATTTTAGGGTTTTGAAAATATTATTTCAAAACATCACGGAAATAGTTTCTAGGAATATAATATTCGATATTATGATTTTCTAGAGTTTCGAAAATTAGTTTTTTGAAATTAGTTTTGGAAATGAGACTAAAACAAAGGAAAAATGGATTTTCCAGCTGTCTCCGTACCCAACGGAATAGTTCCGTTGAGAACGGAATAGTCCATTGTGAACGGAATAGTTCGTTGAGAATGGAGTAGAGCCGAAAATTCATGTTTTTGTCAACGACGGATCCATTGAGAACAGAATTGTTCCGTTCCCAATGGAATAAGACTTTGCGAGAAACCCTAATTTTTGCTATACATGGAATTTAAATATACAAATATGGTATGAGCTTTAGATCTGTGATTGTTCTGTGATGTAATCTTGTGTGTGAATGCTTGTAATTTTATTTAATATCTATGGCAACCAATGAGTTGTCCAAAGTTGTAATTATGGCAACATGTGAGTTGTCCAACTTTGTAAATTACCTTTTCTAGAAATAGGATAGTTGTTAGGATAGATATTATTTCAAGACTTCAAGACAAGAGATCTTGGCGCAATATTCGGAAGATGGCATTGGATCTTCGCACACACAACAAAGGGTTCGTTGAAGATTACTTCTGCAATCTAGAGATAGATCTAGAATTAGGAACCTCATGATCGCTCGTGAGGATTAGGCTCATACCATATTTAACTTAGTTTCTGTGATGTTTATATTTATAAATCTAAAACAAAATCCTTCAGAATGTTAAGTAAGGAAGTGCCCCCCCATGTCACTGAAGCGCTCGGTACTTAGACAGTCTTCCATGTGGGTCATGCCAAAGCTGAGCATATGGAGGATTGTCTTTGTAAAGGAGGGTATGTGGGAAATTGCGTCCAACATGGGTCATGCCAAAGCTGAGTGTGCCGGACTCTATTTCGCTGATAATCATACATGGTTAAACTTAACTGAGCAAGCAAGTCAGACTTGGGCTCAGGGCACAAGATGAAATAATACACCGGGCATATGGTGCTCATTCTATAAAAGGAAAGAGTTGTATATGATACAATTGAAGTGTTCCTACCTATTTAGGTGTGTATTGAGAATTGCGCCAAAGCGTAATACTCAATGAAATACGGATCTTGACTCACTATGAAACCTCATTCATTCGAAGTTTCCGAATCAATACTACTGAAGGTGGTTTATTTGAAGAAAAATAGTCAGAGTACTATATAAGAAACACCAAAACAAAACAACCCCAATGAATAAATAATAATGGCACTTTACATTTTAACTTGAAGAATAATGAAAAATAATAATTCAACTACGTTGAATTTGCGATCTATCCTTGAGAAGGATAAGCTCAATGGGTATAACTTCCATGACTGGTTTAGAAACCTGAGAATTGTTCTCAAGGCTGACAATAAATTGTATGTCATAGAAGAGGCTTACCCAGAGGAACCAGAACAGGGAGCCACAAGGCCTTCCCGAGATGCGTATGCTAAATACGTCAAGGACGACACGGACATAGCTTTTTTCATGCTAGCGACCATGACCTCCGAGCGTCAGAAGTAACTGGAGGACATGGGTGCTTACAATATGATCGTAACACTCAAGGAAATGTTCCAAGAGTAAGCTAGAGTTGAACGCTACAAAGTGACCATCTACTAAAGGTTCATCTGTAAGTGCTCATGTACTCAAGATGAAGAGCTATCTTGATCAATTAGAGAGGCTTGGTTCAGCTATGCCCAGAGAATTGGTTGTTGACATAATTCTCGGTTCGTTACCTCCTAGTTTTAAGCAATTTATCATGAACTATAATATGCATCAGATGGAGAAATCCATCACCGAGTTGCATGGGATGCTTAAGATTGCACAGGAGGACATGAAGACAAATGTTATCAAAAATGTCCTAATGGCTCACAAGAAGAATGGTAAGAAGATCGGGAACAAGAGCAAGGGTAAAGGCAAGGTGTTGCCTAAACCTAAGATCAAGAAAGACAAGGAGGGAGTTTACTTCCATTGCAACAAGATTGGCCATTAGAAGAGAAACTGCAAACTCTATCAGGATGAAATCAAGAAGGGTAGTGTGACTACCGCTTCAGGTATTTTAGTTATCGAAACTAATTCACTTACTCCTAAATCTTGGGTATTGGATACCGGATGTGGTACTCATATTTGTAATGATGTGCAGGGACTACAAAGGAGTAGAAGATTAGCTAAGGGGGAAGTCGACCTTCGTGTGGGAAATGGAGCAAGAGTTGTTGCGTTAGCCGTAGGAACTTATTTATTGACTTTGCCTAGTGGACTTTTATTAGTACTTAATAATTATTATTTTGTACCTTCTATGAGCAGAAATATTATTTCTATTTCTAATCTAGCTTTGGAAGGTTATAAATTTGTTATTGAGAATAATAATTGTTCTATCTTAAAGGATAATCTTTTCTATGGAAATGTTCTATTAGAAAGATGTTAGGTCTATGGGAATAAGATGCTTAGAGTTGCCCTAGTGCAAGTGGGAGACTGTAGGATTAGTGCCCTAGGTCAAATGTATTTGTCCTAGGAAATGGATTATGTATTAAGACATTATTATTTATTCAATAAAGATTGTTTCTTATATATCTGTGTGTATGGGTTGTGAATGTAAATTTCTTATATCAACCATGAATGTCACTTCGGGTTCACGTCATCAGAATAAGTGATTATGATAGTAGAACTGTGAACCAACGAATGACATTCTAAACCGTCCCTAGTGATATGTGGGATGTTTATAGAGATAAACATACTTCAAGTAAGAAGCCACATATCTATACTAGTATATTCGCAGACCAGATGATCATGTTCTGCTGATCATGGACATAGGGAGGTCAAGTCTGGAATATAGGTTCGTGTTAGAGAACACGTGCTGGACTGACCACACTATGAGAATATACATTGTATATGTCATTAGTGATTCTCATATGAATAGTGTGCTTGTTCCTACGACCTGAGGTCACCATGGATTTCTGCATGTGGAACTGCATACTTTAATATGATCCTACGTCATCCGTAATGGGATGATTATTAAGGTCATCATTAGGTATGCATTGAATCATGACGAGGAATGTGAGTGACCAATATGGGATTTATTCCTCTCGACAAGAGGGAGATATCTCTGGGCTCCTGATGAACTAGGACTGAAGGAAATGCATGGTCATGCTCAAAATGGATTAACATGTGTTGTTAATATCAATTTGTATTTACTCAGTCTAATTCTTTATCAGAAAAGTGACTTTGATCAAACTCAAGGATGACATATTACCGTCCTTGTGATCAAGACGTATATCGTAGAACAAAAGGAATAAGCAAATGTATATTCAGATAGGTTTATGATCGCTGATCATTTCATTTAACATGGGTAGTCATGACATCAGTTTAGAGGTTACTCATGACTTGCGATCTTTAGAAGATCATTGCCAGCGTTAAATGGAACCTACACGGTCACACAATGAACTCCATTCGTACAGAATGAAAATACCTCAATAACAGTTATACATGCGATGTATAAATGGGTGAAAGAATAAATCAAATATTGGATATTTCATTGTGCTGGAATTACTGTTCACGCACATGAATTACTGTTCACGCAGAGGAATTACTATTCACGCGTTCGAAGCTTTTAAGAAGAAAGAGCGTTATAGTAAAGATGCATCGGACAAGAAAGGCTTTGGATCCTCAAGATCTAGATCTATTCTATCTTTCACACTAACATATCTTCATGGATCATTTGCTCGCCGTCTCAGGCCTAGCTATTCTTTTCGCAAACCGACAAAAACATCTTCTCAAGAGAAATCAACACTTCATAAGATAGCACCACCAACAAAAAATCTTGCATCCCAGCTGGATAGCAGCCACCATGGGCAAATAAATTTTGCAATAGAGCTGAGACCATCAGCAAGTAAAACAAATTTTAGCCCGTCTATTTTTCCTGATGGCTATTCTTTAGCCATCAGTGGTACAACTATTCTTCAGCAAATGAAACCAATAATAGACACAATATTTTCCATTTACGCACAAGCACTATTGAACCAAAATAATGGCAGCATGGCACCGGCAAATCAAACTCTGTCTGGCACGAATTACAAGAAACTTGCATCCCAAGCATTTAGCCGTGCTCTCGAACAAAGAGAGAAAGTTGCCTACCCTATCCCAATGCCTCCGGACGCATCTAATCTGGCATGGTACAATAGATACTACAATTATTTCCATAAAGGACACATCACAAAAGCATGTAAATTTCGATTTTATTGCACAACTTGTAGCAAAGCAGGACATATTGCTCGGTATTGTGTGATGACCAAACTAGCATCGCAAATACTGGATGATCCATTGCATGTACTTTAAGATTCTAATCTAGCTGGTGATGTCGTACAAAATCACGAAATCGGACCAAAAAATGAGCACGACTCTCATACTATCGCCTCCTTGTTGGAGTCAGAAAATCATAATTTTAGCAAAGAAAAAATAAGCACATTATTACTCAATAGTAGAAAAATCCTCGTTAAAGAGGATAAAGACTTCATGATATCCCCAAAAGAAGATCAAGAAAATCAAATAAATTTGCATAAGCATCCAATACATATTTCGGATAGTGATCTCCAAATCGACAATGTGGTCCAATAAGATGTGGACCAACATATTGAAAAAATTTTATTGAGTAAGGAAAAAACTGTGATAGAATAAAAAACTGAATGCAAAACAACGAATCAATCAACTTTATCAGTAGCAACAATTGAGATGCTTTTAACAAGTCTCCAATATGATACCCTACAAAAAGAGTCACTCAATGACGAATTGGCAAATGCTTTAACCTAATATTGTGGGATAGACAAAAAAATCATGAGTATCATCGAAAATGATACAAAATATTCGGATTTAGAAGGTTGCGAAAATGCCGATCGCGAGTGGCTAGATGAGGGGTTAAACTTAGGAAGACTGGGAGGAAGACGAGAGATGGCTCGAGCACGATGATGACTAAAGTTTCATGTGATGTAGCAAAGCCATTTTTGAAGTGCAAAATTGGATGACTTTTACTTAATTTTATTTTAGGTTAATCATTAGTGTAATTTTAGCTAATTTTTATGTTATTTGTTTTATCTTCAAAAAGTCGTACGAAATGATGGAAAATATCATGGATCCGAACTTTTATAGCTTTTTATTTTAATTAATTAAAGTCTTTGTAGGCAATTTGTCTACTACCTCAAAAAAATAAAATAATATATCTATATTTTGTTGCCATAATAAACAAAATAAATATTTCATCCAATGATATAGCTCAAATTTCCCCAAAATGATGAAACTAGTATGAACTTTTACACAATTTAATCTTAACAAAAAAATGCAACATAAAGCGCAAACATGATCAATTTATGTATAATAACATATTTTTGGCATAATAGATGAGATAAAAATACAAGGCATAATCGGAAAATAAAGTAAACTAAGAAATAATTCAAGCACACAAAAGAAAAACAATCCCTCTCTTCATAAAAAAAAGAAAAAAAAACAATCCAATTTAAATAATCTCCTTTATCAAACAGGTAATAGCTCCTCCAAAACTACAATTA